>VUJU01000095.1:0-12323 GCA_009835225.1 Aphis craccivora | reverse complement strand
ACAGCTGTAACCAATTAAAAATATCGTTAATCATCATTGTTCATTAATTATATATTATTGCATTAGTGATCACTGTATTCAATTTTATTATCAATGATTAAATTGTATACACATTTTCATATCGTGTTAATTCAATCCTTGTTTTAAACATGTATATATTTATATTGTATTAATTTAAGCTTATTATATTAATGCAGTTTGACCTAGATTAGTTATAAAAATATTTTTTTTTTTACGTGGACTTATATAATACAAAATCATTAAAAGTTTTCATACTCATTTTTCTGAGAGTTTATTAAATATTTATTTAATTCTATTACAGTTTCTCTCAATAATAATATTCTAGTTCACGTCAAATACAACTATGAGTATATTTAATCTCATAGCATTAAATAAATAAAATTGCCTTCGGTTATTACCACAAAACGTCTGTACAGACTTTCTTTGGAAAAATAATATACTCGTGTTAAATTGCATACATCAAAGAATTTGAATGTTAACTTGATGTATGTTCAATTTAACAGTATTTTTTTTGTTGGCATTATTTAAACACATCATTATTATATACTTTTCTAAAAAAACAAGTCAAACCGAGTCATAAATAAATTTATGATAAGTTCGGCTTTTACGACATTCAATCTATCCTTTAAAGTTTGTTGTATTCTAGTCTACCATAATTGTTTAAAACTGCATTAAAAAAAATCTTAGTTTAGTTACGATTTTTATTTTACTTCCCTTCATTAATACTATAAGCAAAATAAAATGACATTTCATTATTTTAGACTCGACTTTTTAACAATTTAGATACTGAAATCTCAATGAAATTATATAATTAGGTGTAATTTAATATATAAATTATTGTCAATTTCAAGTTTTTTTTTAAAAGTTATTACAATAAAACAACACCATATTATTATCTATTATACTACTTACAAATTACTAAAAATATACAAGAAGTGCTGTGTAATACATTTTATAGTGAATATAATAAAATATATATAAACTATATTAACCAACATCAAAAGATTTTATATTATTAATAATATTTAAAAATCATTTTATTAAACTATGTTATTAAAATTTATATTGCATTTTAAACCTAATACCACATTATTGGTCATTGTAACTATATTATACATTGCATTTTTAATAGCAACGATAGTATAAGATAATACTCAAAAATAAAATAAGCATTTAATATAACTTAAACAAAGTTATAAGAATTATAAATATGTATATATTATACATTTATAGATACTTATGTTTTAAAACCAATACTAAACGTATATATCCATAAATATTAACCATCCTAAATAATAGTAAGCTTATAAAGTTTAATAATTCTACAATAAATTGTACTATTCATACCATATTTTTATCTTAATTTTCAGAACAAAATAATATTGAAAATAATTATAAAATCTCCTTGCATGTGTTTATGTATATAACACATAAAAAGTTATCTGTGCATGAGATAAACTTTAAAACAACCATTAAAACTTGGGACTACTTTTTCCATTATAATAATTAAAACAAAATAATAGCGTAAGTACCTATACCTAGTTATGGCTAGTATATATAATATATTAACATTACTAGTACATAACTGTTGTTTAGGATATTAACTAGCATTTTAGATATAATAAGTACCTGTCACAAATTACCAAATTGCAAATCTACTTAATATGCATTTTTACAGGTACCTACTCCTTAGGTATCATTAACATAATTTAAATGTACAGGTAAAATTAAATAATTATGTAGTGATAATAATAAAAAAAAATTAGGATGTCCCAAAATTATAGCATTATAATATTGTAATTTCTAATATAATATTCATTTTATGACAACTATAACAACCACCGCATATAAAAATTCACCTACTCTGATGAAATGTACCTTATTATGTAGGACATAATAATAATTATAATATGGTGTTACTGATATAGTAGGTTAACTATAGTTTTGTGATTTTTCAAATAACCAATGATTATAATGAGCTAGTTATACTGTTAGTTAATATAAATATATTTTTATTATATTAATAATCTTCAAATCTTGTTGAGACTGTTAATAGTAGCATATTATTATAAACTAAAATGCATTATTTTTTATCCATATGTTTTGCCATGTATATCGGAAAACCTCCAAGTGAAAAAACAAACTAAACAACATAATATTATTATCTATGTTTTATTTATACAGACGCTGATACTAATATTAATATAGTATATTTATATTTTGTATCGATTCTGTTTAAATATTGTTTTAATATCATGTTAAGTGTGAAATATTTTATGAAAGCATACAGTTTTTATTCTAAAACGTTTCTATTTAACATATTAATTGTATACTATTTTTTTACAAAACATTTAAAAACTATAATGTATTGTTATGTAGGTAGGTACATATTTATAAAGCACACACTTTTCGTTCAAACAAAATATTAGAATATATTATACACGATCAAGCGAAACTATAACTCGTTATATTAATTTGCATTATAAATTAGATTAGTACCTTAGGTTATTGTTACCTACCAATATTGTATAACGTATTAATAAAAAATCATTTTTTGCTAGTTTATCGTCATTTTATACACTAAATTACTTAAAATGAGTTTTTAAGTGAAAAAAAATATTATTTATTTTTTAAAAAAAATACCTATTTAACATTTTTTTTTTTTCAAAGTACCTTGAAATTCGTTAAATAAAAGTTCTGCTGTATAAATAGTCTTTGACCTTGTATTAAGCAGGTATACGTGTTTTAAAGTATAATAATACCTTTAAATGTAAACATATTGTAGTATACCATTTAAAATTAATTTTTCTTTTGTATTATCGAATATATTGATCAATCGTCACAAAATTAAAGACCCATAAAATCTTCAAAATATTTTCAAAAACCACATATTGTAATAGAAATTTAAAAAAAAATAGGAGGAGACGCAAAATAGTTTTAATAATTAATTATGTTCAGAGAACACAGCCGATAAGATGTCAATGGAAAAATAGTATGAAACCGGACGTGAAAAGGATTTAGTCAGATTTACCGTCGTGGATAAAGAAAAAAAAGGGACGATGAATAAGAGAAAAAGATGAAGAGAAATTGGCAGTATGGTCTCAATGACCGAGAACCCAGAAATAAAAATAAATGTGTATAATACACTCGCCTATTGCACTGAACTAAATCGGTATTTAGTGGTATAAGATAAAAGGTCTACAATAAATTTAACTCCAGTGTAGAACTAACACAGTAGTCACATCTCTAGTATCATAAGAAATATAACATTACCTCATGAAATAAGTACAATTTCCAAATCCCAACGATCAGAGATACGAAACCATACAGGCTGCAGTCAGTGATTTTTCTCAATATAATCAGGGGCTATTTATTTCAATAACAATTAAATTTAAAAACAGAATATTTGAGGCACTAAACCAAGATACCTTCTGAATACTATTTATTTATTTAGTTCAGTGGTTGGGTTTAATATTTAAGAATAAATTCGTATTTAAATTTAAATCGATAATACTGGTGCAGTATTGCTGTTATCGTGAACTAACTTGTTCGAAGTAAGGCAATTCTAAAGATTGAATTAAATATATTTGTTTTATTAATGATAATGAATACGAATGAAGATATTATTGTTATAAATCATTCACTTATCAAAAATCAAGATTTTAATTTATAAAATTTAAATAGTTAAGTTAAGAATTGTTATGTAAAAATATTTATCATAATAATATGGTTTATATTCTTCTTATTATAAAAAAAATATTATAATGTATTATTTCATTTTCCAAACAATAGTTTGATTTTGTTTTATTAATAATGCTTCATTTTTTCATAAAAACTATTATTGTAGGTTTTCATCGACATTTGGTGAAGATTCAAAGTAGCCATATAGTATAAAAAATACTTTGAAGAAGACACTTATTTAAGTATAAATAGAGGTGTTAAATTGTTAACGCCTGTAGTCATAAAAAAGTTAAATCCGTCTTTAGACACAACACCGATTAATAAAGAAAGTATCTCATCTGTTTAATAGTGATACATATATATCTATCAACACTTATCAACAGGGAAAAAACGTCTATACAAATAAATTAAGACTGGAAAGAGTAATATTAATAATTATAATTATAATGAATAGCACGAGAAAAGTGTGTAATATCTGTGAATTAAGTGAATAAGACACATGTGATCATATATTTTTGTTCAATAAGTCTTATGACGAGAAACAAAGTGACTATTTCACGAATGTTCTGACTATTTCGTAAATCTCGACCTTTCCGTTAGAAATAAGCACGAGGATTACTCACAAATAGTTACTCCTAAACTTAAATTTAACAGACCACATACATACGTATCAGTTGGTCGGCATATGCCACGCTCTCACCCGGCGCTATGTACTTACTGAACGAGTATACTTTCAAATACTATTAGTATATCAAGTTATAATTTCTACATTAGCAAACTCGTGAAAGTACAAAAACAAAAATGGTTTAAATGCATAAATGAATTAACTTCTATTCATCCTTCGGTAGCTCAGTTGGTAGAGCGGTGGACTGTAGTGGCTTTAAAATCATAGATATCCATAGGTCGCTGGTTCAAATCCGGCCCGAAGGAAATTTTTTTTTATTTCAATTTAAATATACATATTACATACTAAATACTTACAGAGTTGGTTATACAGTTATAGTGCTCTAAAATTAAATTAAAACTGTTATTTTTATCATGTGTCTGATCTTGTGTATCAGCTAACTGAACTCAGTTATCCAAGTTTAGATTACAGTTACTTTAAATCAAAACATTAAAAAAATAGTAATAATAATAAATAACTTAATTTATAATATCTAATATTCTTACCAAATTTGTTATTATATTATTATAATATAATAATATAATTTGTTATTATTGTTTAATCTCTTAACGGGTAAATTGGTAAGTCGATTAATAATCAACTAAATATATAAGTAACTATGACACTATATGTGTAAAATCAAAATAAATTACTTACTTCAAATGTTTATGGAAATATAAAAAAAGTTAAAAAAAATTAAAGAAATAAAATAAAATATCAGCATTTTCAGCTTTCTGGGTTTAAGTTGTACATTAAAATATAAAAGAATATAATATCGATAACTTTCAACGATCAATAATCATTTGTAAATATTATTTTTCTATGTTTCTATCACAATCCACACAACATCCGCCATGGGAAATTAAAAATGGAACAAATTAAATCGAGTAAAATTAGATACCTAAGTGACGAGTGAACTGTAAATTATAATGTAAATAAATATATATTATAGTATATCATATTATGATAACGATCTGTTTTTGCTAACCACCATGTTCTTTTATGATAATTTATGTTCATCATTTTTTTTTTAATGCATTTAATTAAAAACACGGTTTTCAAAACTATATAAACTTTAATCCGAGATATTTTTACGTCCCGAGACCTCTCTTCGGGGAATGGGATACAATAAGTGACACAGAAAAATCGGTAGTATCCCGTCAAATCCATAACATAATATGATAACCTTACTCCAAGTATATGTACCTATCTATTAAAGTAGTTCATTTTAGTTACATAGCCCAAAGTCATTAATCCTTATTATTGAAAATTGGTCCACTCGTGGCAAAAATAAATATATCAATCGTAACAAAATATTTTGTTCCATAAATATATTTAATCAATTGCTTCATTAGTATTATTATAACTATAATTTCACTTTATTATTCTATTATAATATACGATTAGTAGTTATATATATCAGCTATATTCTTTATTATAGTATTTTAAAATATTTTACTATAAAATTAAGCTATAGTTACAGCAATCAGAATTGTGCCACACCGCGAATCAATGAAACTTCTTATTATTTTAACAAACATGTTTAAATCAATAGTCAAGCTTTTTAAAGTGTCACTTAAAAATACAATATCTATCTAAAATATGTCTCAGTTTAATTAACTATCTTTAATTTCTGAATTTTTAAAAATATATTATGTATATTACCCTCTATATATCCTCAATATACAATCATTTTTTTTTTTTATAATTCTTTAGCTATTTTAAATTTCAGACTGTTATTAGTATGAGTATATTATAATATACATTAACAATTACAATAATAATATACATGTACATAATCATTAAAATATATTAACATATATTATAATGAGTGTCAGCATTTGTAATTGTATTACACCAACATTTTTAAATAAAATGACTACCTATAGAGTTTATAAATATAAATATATTTTATTGAAGTAGAGTAATAGGGTACCTAACTGTTCAAATGAAAATACTTATAAAAACAGAAAATTTTTTTAATTATCCCCAAGGGTATAAATTGCAAGATTTATGACATATATTTCAATTTGCATTGCAGACTTTGATTAATAACTATTACGTTGTGTGAACCTTGAATTCAAATTGTGTACCACTATATTTATTTAATTATAGTGTAATACATATATACTAGTATACAATAATAAAAATAATATAAATATTAATAAACCCTTTGTAATTATTATGGTAAATTGATAATGTCAAAAAAACGTTCTAAAGTGCTAACGGATAGCTGTATTCTTCTAAATATTGTTTTTTATTCATACACTGACATGATAAAAATGTCTAACAAGCATAATTCAAATGTAACAATTAACGAATTCGTGTATATCATAAATTTGTTTTATTTAATCTAATTATTACAAACAATTTTCTTAAGATTCATCACGGACAATATAATCGTGAAGGAACAAGAGAACACTAAAGATTAAAATTTGCATTCGGAACGTTTATGAATGTCCGACCTCGTGACAATTAGAATTCAACTTAACATCGCCTTTCAAAAAACAGCAATGATTCATAAATCTTTGTAAATGATCCACATTAATTTTCTTTAATATCTTATAGCTTTTATTCATTATGTATCCAATTCGGTATATACAATAAAATATATAAAAATGTATTTAAGCCTGTATAAAATATATAAGTACCACACTAACATCCACGGATATAATATATTAAAAATTAAATTACAAAGTGATTCACCAAACACGTTCAACCTCTTTTTCTTCTTCGATAATAGAATTTTTCAATCTGATTCATGGATTTTTAAATAATATTATAATATTGTACTACGTATAAGGAATGCCCTGTAAGATATAAGCTTTTTTTAAAATAATAATAACCTACTTATCTATTTAACAGATACCTAATTATTCTAAACACGACATCAAAAACAAAATTTAAACAAATAGTTTTTGAAACTTACTTGAAGTCTATAGATGAAAAAATAAGCAATTTCCTTTCCATTTTACAGATTTGAGATTTGGGACTTTTACTATTCAAAATGTCAACACATTATAGTTTAAGTATCCAATATTGAATAAATTATATAATTATTAAAATTATTAATAAATATAATATTAAACTAATTTATTACTTCAGGTTAATAATTAATTTGCGGGGTAATATTTTTTTATTTTTTATTATTAGGTACCTATTATAGTCAAATATCACTACCGAATGCCAACGATCGACTTTACCACTAATTTATATTTATATTTAAATAGTCATGTTTATCCTACGTTGTTTCATTTCATATCGTACAATTATTAATAACTATAAACTACATAGATAAAATAAATACTTGAAAATGCAATATTAACTAGCTGTTCTATTTGACTCGATTACTAGGCGTATACTATCCGATGAAATTTATAGCCATAAATACAATTCCATAATTTTAGATCTGGAACTGAACATTAAAAGCAGAATTTAATCTTAGGTCACGTACCTACGTTTATTTTTGTATAGCAAACATAATCATTTATCATATCAACCGTTTCCAATTTATGTAGGTACAACTTTTTTTGGAGTGATGTGAAACCTGCCGTCTTATTATCGTCGTTTCGGGTGCATACGAACTGAGTCCCAGTAAAACCTTTTATGACGAATTGAGTCCCGGTTGTTTTAGGGTATATTCCAATTGAGCCCAGTAAAATTTGAGGTATAAAACTAATTGAGTCCATGTTTTAATACTAACTGAGTCGCGTCAATTTAAAAAAAAAAACATTTTCCTACCCATTTTTTACAGACTTTCAAAAAATTCTACAGGTATGGTGTTTTTTTTTTTTTTAATATTTTATAATATGAATATATAATAATATAGGGGTAAAATACAGTATGAATAATTTCAAATTTGTGTATAATTTAATAAATGTAAATAATGATAAAATAACATTTTTTATATTGGTAAAAATCTATGGGATAAACATTGTATATAATATTCAAATCTAGTTATTTTATGCATTTGATGTTGGATTTCTTTTTCTTTTTCTTTTATATAATTTCTTGTATATATACTTTGATATTTGTTGTTGAATTTTTCTAATTTTTATAAACGTTGATTTCATATTTTACTCAAAATAATATTCGGACTCAATTCGTATACTATTAGTTTCCTAACCCCGGACTCAATTAGTATATGTTCCGTTTGTACCCGGGACTCAATTAATATACATAGGTCGTTTCGACTACTGATAAATACTGGACCTGAATAATTTTGTCAGGGAATAACGAATTTTCTACTTGATTCATCAATTGTATAGATGGTTAATAATAAGTAATAAACCAATAACTAATATAAAATATTATACTAATAAGGTTAGTATTTTAGAGCGTTTCAAATTACTCCTCGTGATTAATTGTAGACATTTTATACCGGAACCCTATATTAGTATCTGTACAAAATACGCTTTCGATTCTAAACCTTAAATCATTAGTAAGTGCTTAAAACAGTTGAAAGGGGTTCTCACGTAAGTTTGAATAATGATGTATATTTCGTGAGCGACATCGCCATTCTCCGCGCTGCACGACCGTAACTATACCAAGTAGTTTGCTAACTGAGACGGTAGCACTGGTGAACGCTGTCGTGCGTATATATTGCTTCGATCTCACAACTGCAGGTGTCGTGTGTTCGTATTATGCGTGTGAAAACCGCCAACTCCTTATGCAGTAAAACGAACGATTTAATAAAATGTATATATTATATATGTTGTACAGTATATATATCATCGTTTATTTTTTAGGATCAAGAGAAGAAAAAAACACATTTCTGCGAAGTAACTCGTTGTGCGCCACCTACATCAATCAAATCCAGCGCGCGTGATTGACACAAACACACACTATTATAGGTGCGCAGTATAGATATATATTGTAAGCTCGTACAATACGACCGAGTAACATCACACAAAAAATATATACCTCTCATATTATTGTTGTAGTGATGGCCATTGTGCGAGCGAAGCGGGTATACGATTGTCCGAAAACGAACGGGTCGAACTACTTAGGGAATGAGTCCGATTACCTAACGTATCGAACTAATGGAGGAATAGGAAAGTGTTGGAACGAAACTTTGAAAAAAAAAACGTAGTCTAAACGTAATCGAATCATTTCAGGATTCGCATAATCTTTACCTGCCAAACCCTAGAACGCCGCCCGTATAGATTATTGCTGTTGTGAGAATAGCGTTTGTAACGTGCTCGGCCGAGTAGTTTTATTAATTATTATTATGCTATTTTTTACGACATACGCCTCGTCGTTGTCGTATTTTCGACGCCTCCGGCTCTATTGTTGTCACCGACCGTGGTTTTTTCATTTCAATGTCTGACCGACTAAGGCGAACAATAGACTGCACGGTAAAGAGGAAAAAACTCATAGCGGTGTTTTTGGCGGCGAAAGGCACAAATGCGGTCAATCACCATCGATGAATCTTATCAGTCTTATAAATTATAAATACGATAATGATATCGACATTTAACGCCAATAATCAATAAACGTGTATATTATTAATCTGTGATTAATACTCAACGTAGTACCTATATTATAGTAATTCAAATTAATGTACCTATATTACTATATGTTGTAATAAATTTAAGCTTTTTGCTTTAGTGAAAGGGATTGAGGATGTTACGAGCAACCATGTTTCCGTATTTTAACTTCTATATTCTATACCACCCCATTAACATCGTTCATTATAGGCTAAACACAATATTTATATTAAGTATTTTATACGTAGGTTTAATACAACCTATAATACGTTTAAATAGCTACGAATTAAAACATGTACTTGCATGTAGTTCAGTGAAATTAAAATCATTGTACTATAATATTGTTGGAATACTTTCTGCTAACGTTTTTGGAATACATTGCCAATTCATCGGAAATAGGCAATATTATAGTTACCTTTTTAGTACTTTATAATGTAAATACATTAAAAATTAATATTTTTTGGTTGTTTAACATATGTTTTTTGTTTGATATTAATATATAGTATATACTTAAATCAAATATTTTATTGCATTACCACGTAAACTATGTTATTATTTTATATGCACATTTCAAAGTTATAATGGACGGTGAAATCATGATTTTTAATTTTACTATTTACTTATAATGTCTTAACTATATTATATTCTTGTCAAATATTTCCCCTTAAAAATTCAAACAATGGAAAAAACAACTTTTAGCTATCTAGCAATTCTGTCGTTACCTTGGTTTTTTCGCTCTATAGAAGAAAACTGAATGAGATTACACCCTAAATTTATTAACGATCTGAAGAAAATCTTTAAAGGTGTATGCTAAGTTTGTGACCGGAAACACGGTGAAAAAGTAATTATAGAATTAAAAAACAAAATAATAATAATAATAATAATAATGTAGTATCATTATAAACTCAAAGAGATTTTATCTTGTTTAGCATTAATAAGATGAAGAAAACAAGGTTAATGGATTTAAAGCAGCTGTATTGCTGAATATAATATGACGAAAATTAATTGTTGTCAATTTCGAATGCTACGTGGGTAAGTATTTTATAGCAATCCATTAAATTATGTTATATAATATATCTAAATAATATATATGTATATATACTATGTATATAACATATCTGTTGAGGTACCAGCTATGTATTAAATTTCTATTTCATAAATCGTAAGTTCATTTTGCCTAGAATTTTAAATCATTTTAGTATTATATAACTATATTATAAAGATATATTTCCTGGTATAACATTGTAAAAAGCGATTCCGTGTACAAAAAATAATTATATTTCGTTTTAATTTTGCTTAAGTTTTAGGTTCTATTTTAAAATTAAAATTAATATTATATTTAATGAGTGATGACCTAAAATATCAAACGTATTAAGTAATTGCTAATATTTAATATCTAAGTAAAAAGTATAACTTATTGTTTGTATTTTATTTAAATTAAAATGTATATACAAATTAAATATTTATGCACTGACAATTATCATTATGTATTATAAATTCGGAATCCTAGATATTTTTTGATTAATTTTAGAGATTAAAATATTTATCTGTCCAGGATAGTGTTTAGTAATATTTATAATGGTTTGCTATAAATAAAATTAACTACTAAAATTCAATAAATGCAAATTATTAATAGTGTTTATCCCTATAGATAAGTTAGAAATTCATAATAATTAATAATCACAAAATTGCATGTAAGCAATAAATATATTGTTGATTTAAAAACGATTTGAAAATCTAATACACAAAAACAAAATTTAGAAAAGTTTTGGTTAGAAAAAAAAATATCTATTGAATTATAAAATAATTTTATAATGTCATATAATCAAACCAATTTCTTATAATATTTTTTGATAATATTAAAATAATTAAAAAATAATATAAATTAAAAACTTTGTTTATTTTATGGAACGACTGAAGGGTCTTCTTAAAACTTTATATAGATATATTGTAATATTATGGTAATGACAATATTATTAAAACTTTAATGACTACATTGAATGTTATCCACCTGGTGGCGATCAATAGGATTTTTTCATAGTTAAATAGTCAATCACATATTATTATATAACTTAAAGACACACAACTTTTCTTATTTAACCATTATCTTGGCATTGTCAACATTTCAATGGAAAAATGCATTTTAATTTTAAATGAGGAAGTGGTATTCATCAATTAAGTTCTTCCAATCTAGTCCTGTATCTATTGTATAATATTCGAACTAGGGGATTAATATTTATCTGAATATTTATTATAATTCTTAGTATTTATAATTTATATAATATTTTGTCATTCTATTATTCTATATTTTGATATAATTTTAGAGTTATTTTATAACAATATTATAAGATTCACTTATAGCCAGGGCTTAAATCAAAAAAAAATAATACCGTTTACCGTTATATGGATATTAAACGTTATGATCGAATGACTGTTTAACGTTATAAAGAATTTAAACGTTATTCAAT
>VUJU01000094.1:0-185064 GCA_009835225.1 Aphis craccivora | reverse complement strand
TTTTCATTAGCATTTGAAGTTCAAATATTGACGAAAATTCGTGAAAACCATGAATATTTGCAAATTATTTTGTAGTTATAATTCATACAAATCTTTTGTATAAGTAGTTAAGAGTTGAAAATTTAATACAAGATTTTCCTTAGTATAGTTAATAATAATTATAAAAAACTTAAATTTTGATGTATTTAGACCATTAAATCATAAACCACCTTTTTCACCAACCACTGAAAATTATATCTTAGGCTGACAAATCATCTTCGTTCAGAATCGTTTTTTGTATACAATGATAATTATCATTGGATTCAAATTTAACCCTCCTATAATGTATAATAGTGATCCACATGGCACCTAATGTACAGCAGAGCGATACCCACTTTCCCGCTTTTTTTTATTTGTATTTCATATTTTGATTAAAGTTTAAAAAAATTACAATCTACAAAATAATTAATATTACAGAAGTATTGTTAAAATTTATAATATTATAACTCTAAGTGTAGAGAATTAAAATTGTTTATGCTGAGTTTAGAATTTATAATTTTTATATTAATAATTTGTATATCTTATTTACTTATGAAAACTGATTTAAATATTCAATGTTAATATTTTGATGATACCTACATTTTAATATTTTTAATATTTTAAAATATAATTTATTCACTAATTTTTAAAAATATCATCTAAATTACTGGCATAACAATAGTGATGTTGAAGTGTTTAATGGTATTTGTAATTTTTGTTTATTTCTTTTTCAGATCTAGTTCTTCAGGTGATTCTGATAAAGAAAAATGGTTACTTTATGGTGTAGCTGGTACAATAGGTTTAATCAGTCTTCTTGCTTTTTATAATATGAGCTATAAAGAAATTACATGGAAAGATTTTGTCAATAAGTAAGTATTTAGTTAGTACTATTAGTTTTGAATTATAATGGTGATTTATTTTTATTTTACATTTCAAGCATAATTAATTTTAAAGACATATTTTTAATTCTTTAATTTTTTGTTTACAGTTATTTAAATCGACATGTGGTTGATAAATTAGAAGTTGTTAACAAGAAATGGGTTAGAATCAATCTACAGCCGGGATCTTCTATTGATGGAAATGTAAGATAAAATTTTATTTAATGGTTATTAATGAATCCTTTAATTCTTCACATTATGTTTATTGCTTTTTTTACAGGCAACTTTATGGTTTAACATCGGTAGTGTAGACTCTTTTGAGAGAAGTTTGGAAAATGCACAATTAGAACTAAATTTAGAGCCAGCCAATTTTATACCAGTAGTCTATAAAACCGAATTGGAAGCAAGCAGTTTCTCAGGGTTCCTTCCGACTATATTATTCATTGGATTTTTATTGTTTATGATGAGAAGGTCGGCGGAAATGATGACTGGCCGTGGTAGGCGTGGAGGTGGACTATTTGGAGGGGTAATGGAATCTACAGCTAAACTTGTAGATCCAAAAGATATTGATGTCCGTTTCAAGTAAATCAATTTAAATTATTATTAAATTATGTTCATAGTTTATATTTATTCATCTCAATTATTCAATTTAGGGATGTTGCTGGTTGTGAAGAAGCTAAAATAGAGATCATGGAGTTTGTTAACTTTTTGAAAAATCCACAACAGTATTTGGATCTTGGAGCTAAAATTCCTAAAGGAGCAATGCTTACAGGTAAGATATTTCTTTATCTAGATTATTTTAACAAAACCACTTTAAATTTCTCATGTATTCAATAAATAATTTAATAATTTATATGGTTTATTTCTATGCTTATAGGACCTCCGGGTACTGGTAAAACGTTACTTGCAAAAGCAACTGCTGGTGAAGCAGATGTTCCATTTCTATCTGTTTCTGGTTCAGAGTTTTTGGAAATGTTTGTTGGTGTTGGACCATCAAGAGTCAGAGATATGTTTACTATGGCTCGTAAACATGCCCCTTGTATATTATTTATTGATGAAATTGACGCTGTTGGTAAAAAAAGAGGAGGCCGTAATGTAGGTGGTCATTCTGAACAAGAAAACACTTTAAATCAATTGCTTGTAGAGATGGATGGTATACAATGATTATATTATAATAGTGTTTTGGTATAACTGCATCTACTTATAATGGTTATATGTTTTAGGGTTCAATACAACTACTAACGTAGTAGTCTTAGCTGCTACCAATAGAGTAGATGTTTTGGATCAAGCATTAATGCGTCCTGGTCGTTTTGACCGACAGATATATGTTCCAGCTCCTGATATTAAAGGTCGTGCATCCATTTTTGGTGTGCACTTAAAACCATTAAAAACTAATTTGAATATTTTGGAGACTGCTAGAAAGTTAGCAGCTCGAACACCTGGTTTTACAGGTATTAATTATAAATTTTGTTATTTTTTAAAAACTATTATTAGTTTTTCATAAATATACATTATACCTACCTTATCCTATGTGCTACATAATAAAATAGAAAAATCTAGTCTTACACAGATGTTTTCTTAATCAAAAATTCTTAAATTATAAATTTAATCTGATGGTTTAATTTTTTTTTTTTTTTTTTTATTGTTCTATAGGAGCTGATATTGCTAATGTATGCAATGAAGCAGCTTTAATAGCAGCCAGAGAATTGGCTGCTAGTATTTCAATACAGCATTTTGAACAAGCCATTGAGAGGGTAGTAGCTGGTATGGAAAAGAAAAGTAGAGTTCTGCAAGCCGATGAGAAAAAAATAGTTGCTTATCATGAAGCTGGTCATGCCGTTTGTGGCTGGTTCTTACAATATGCAGATCCATTATTAAAAGTATTGTAAAAGGTTTATATATATATTTATAGGCATGTTTCTCAATTGTATTATCTTTATCTGTCATTTACATAAAATATGAAAGGATTTTATTTACAGTTAAAATGATTTTTAAAAGATAAAGATTAAAGATAGTGAAATATGATGTCATGTCAAATATCAGATTTTTTTTAGTTTTTATTATTTTAATATATTTATTATTTGTTTTTCTATTATTAGGTTTCAATTATACCAAGGGGTAAAGGATTAGGTTATGCTCAATATTTACCCAAAGAGCAATATTTGTATTCAAAACGCCAGTTATTTGATAGAATGTGTATGACTCTTGGTGGTCGAGTATCAGAACAAGTGTTCTTTAATGAGATTACAACGGGTGCTCAAGACGATTTAAAAAAAGTCACTGAAAACGCATATGCACAGGTACTGTAACCATTGTTGTATACAGGGAATTAAGAAAGTTATCTACAATAATAACTTATTTACTTCAATTAAAATATTTTAGGTTGCACATTTTGGAATGAATGAGAAAGTTGGTAATGTTAGTTTTGATTTGCCTCAACCTGGAGAAATGACATTTGAGAAACCATATTCCGAAACTACAGCCCATTTGATAGATTCAGAAGTAAAAATATTGGTTTCTAAAGCATATGATGATACTATGGAATTAGTTAAAAAACACAAGGACGATATTATAAAGGTAATATTAGATTAATATAATATACTTAGGAAATAGTTATGCATAAGTAAATACATTTTATGGTATATAATAAATTGAGTTGTCTTTTTTTTAAGTTATGAATAATTATATAATTGCATAATATTTTATTATAGAATAATAAGACATAACACTTAAATAGTACAAATATAAAGTTAATAACTTTAATACTAGGTATATCCAGAAAGTAAGTATTATTGGGCAATAAAAAAAAGTAAAATAAATTTTAAAAAATCAATAAATTATTGGAATATTAAGCTATTTTTCTATTTAGTTGTCACCTTTATTTAAGCAGTTATCATAACAGGGTACTAGTTTTTGTATTGCTCTATCATAGAAAGATGCCGCATGTGATGCAACCATGTGTTAACAGATTCTTTCAATTTGTCATTGTCATTGAAGTTTTGGCCACCAAGCTCTGATTTCATGTGTAAAACAAAATGAAAATCAGTAGCTGCTAGTTCTGAGCTATTTGTATGGTGGGAAGGGGTGATCAAATTTTTTCTATGTAAAATCCATAAGAATTTAAAAACTAATAATACAGAAATTTACTATCTGGATATATGTACCTCATATAAAACAACTTATCACTTGATGTACATAATACAATTTAAAAATGTGTAAATCTATCATTTTTCATATTAGTCTTTACTCTTATTAATAACTGATTAAGCTTAATTTTTGTTTCAATATCTCATGAATTTGTTCACGTAATTGTATCATTAATCATTAATATGCTATTTACTATAATGTTCCATTACACAAAATATTTTCTAAAGACATTAACTGCTAAACATTTAGTTAAATAAATTATAAATTATAATTCAAATTATCTATAATGAAGTTCTAAATAAGTATCTGTAAAAATTATTTCTCTATCATTCATTAGGTCGCCGAAAGATTGTTAAAACAAGAAGTGCTTAGCAGAGAAGATATGATTGAACTTTTGGGGCCCAGACCATTCCAGGAAAAATCGACATATGAAGAGTTTGTTGAAGGAACAGGTTCAATGGACGAAGACACTACATTGCCAAAAGGACTCAAAGATTGGAATAAAAACAGTGAAAATAAAGAAGAAACAAAAAAGAAGTAGATTATTATTTCTGTTGAATTTTAAATGTTACAATGCTAGTATGTAGTCTCAATAAATATGATTAAGAATAAGTTATACACATTATTTTGAATAACGATTATTCCTTTTCATATTTTACGTATGTTGCATTTGCTTGTAATCTATAATAACATTTTGTTTGTATGAATTTCACGTCCTATTCGGTAATGTTAAATTCACATTAATGAAACTTGTATATTAGTTGGTTTATACCATATCATATTTAATGTATGTATTACAGAAAATATATTGGTATCCTAGACTTGGTTTTATTGTTTAATGTTCTGCGAACAATTAATGTTGACATTTAAATATATATTTATAAATCTATAAATATTTATTGTATAAAACGTTTATAGTTTTCTGAATACATTTTTTTAATTGGTTTTTAAGTAAGTAATATGATTCAAATTAGTGATGCTTATTGAAGAGATGTATAAAATGCAATTGTTATATTATTATGTTCCACTCCTTGATGGTATAATCGGTTAAAAATATTATTTACATATGGTCAGATCGCTTATATCATTACAGTGGTAAAATGTAAGGTTTATATGTGTGTATTGTGCTGTAGGTAACTTGTAATCGCCCCAAAAATTATTAACATTATTAAAAATATTGATCGTTACACAATTCTAAATCATTTTAAAACAATGTTTTATTTTTCATTTATAAAATAAGAATTTCAATCTAGTAGTAATTAGTTGATTATAGTTACAAATGATGATCAGAGAGTCTATTATACAAAAAGAACCTCTTAGGTACCTTTTTCCTACGCTCGAATATTTTATTATTTATACAATAATATAATTATAAACATGCTCTGAATAATATATTACAAAATAAAAAAAGTGGGTAAGTGGGTACCGCTCTGCTGTACATTAGGTGCCGTATGGATCATTATTATATATTATACGAGTGTTAAATTTGAATCCAATGATAGGTATCATTGTATACGAAAAATGATTCTGAATGGAGATGATTTGTCGGCCTAGGATAAATTTCCAGTGGTTAGTGAAAAAAGAGGTTTATGTTTTAATGGCCTGAGAATACACCAAAATTAGAGTTCATTTATATTTATTGTAAGCTAAACTTATGAAAAACCTTGTATTAAATTTTCAACTCTTAGCTACTTATACAACAATTTTTATGAATTATATCTACAAAATAATTTGCAAATATTTATGATTTTGAAGAATTGTTGTCAATATTTGAATTTTAAATGCTAATAAAAAAAATATTGTGCCTATGTATTCTTATAATTTTTTAATCACTATAATAATAACTTATGAGGAACTTTGTGTTAAATTTTAAAATATTTTGATTGGGCCAAAAAAATTTTATCAACACTTCAAAATTTTTTTTCAAAACAATTGAAAATTTTAGTCGCTTATTAATAGCTCAAAAAAAGTCAAAATATTTTGAAAATTAAATCATGTAAAGAAAATGCAAATCTAAATAACTAACTGGTAAATTTTTCAAGTACCTATCTATGATTTATACTTTTTGAATAATAACAAATATTTAAAATCGTTTGAGGATAAATCGTTATCGTTACGCTATTTCCTAAAAATTTAAAATTCAAACACACTTAACATATTTCCTATAATGATGCTACGAGTTTTCTCTATTATAGCTACTTGAAGGAAAACTTATGGAAAACTTAGTGTTGTATTTTTAATCCTTATTAAGTTATAAACATAAAAAATTTTACGATTTTTCAACTTCAAAATTACTTGCAAATTTTCGAGTTTTCGACGGATTTCGTAAACATTTGAACTATAAACGCTTATAAAAAAAATTGTGACTATCGATTTTTAATTTTTTTTTAGCTACAATAAGAACAACTCATAAGGAACCTTATATTATATTTTCAAAATTTTTTTATCGACACTTCAAAAAAAAATTCTCATAAAAACCTAAAATTTCAGTGGTCTATAAATAACAATTTTTGAACATTTAACTGTATATAGATAACACTAGCATAAATATTTGGTGAAAATTTCAAGTATTTACAGTGATTATTTTTTGAATTACAACCATGTAAAAAAATCGATTCGGTCGAAAACTGGTTTTGCGTAAAAATTCCTGTTTTTCCGTCATTTTTTTTTTCTCGATAATAACAAATAGTAAACTTTATAGTTTATATGGCCTTTCACTAAACTAATCTAAAATATATCGACAAATGTCAATTTATCTCATACCTTAAAACATAAACTATTTAATTTTATTTGGGCATCAAACATTATCCTATCACGTCACCTACCCACTCGAGTTAAAGATCTTTAATGAATGATTTAGGTTTATAGCCTTATAGGTAGTTTATTAGGCAATTAACTCCAAACTAAAGTTCAACTATCATCTATTAATTTGGTAGATATCAAAAATGAAGCTTTAGTTTTTCTTGGTATAATGAAACGTACCTAACTTTTCTGTAATTTATAATTTAATCACATTCAAATGTATTTATAACTCATTCGTCCGATTTTTAGTTGAAAATACACTATACTTTAATCTGGCAATAAACAACAACGCTGGACATAGATTCAATTCGAAAAGATTCAGAACAAAGTTATTCGCTGTTTAATTGCTAATAATGTACCTAGGTACTTACCTAATAAATCAAGATCCCTTACCTTACCCTAACTCAGTAACTCCGTTTTAACGATTTTAAATATTTGTTATAAATCAAAAAGTATAAGTCGTAGTCTCATAGATACTTGAACATTTCACCAGTTATTTAGATTGGCATTTTCTTTACATGATTTAATTTTCAAATTAAATTTTTTTTTTAATTTTAAGGCTATTTATAGGCATTTGAAATATTCGTATTTGTATTTTTTAAGTTTTTTTTTTTATTTGAAGTTGGCGTTCAAATATTGATAAAAATTCATCAAAACCATGAATAATTGCAAAATATTTTGTAGTTAAGAATTTATAAACATTTTTGTAAAAGTAGCATAGAAATAAAAAGGAATACTAAATTTTCCATAAGATTGGCTTACAATAATAATAAAAGAACTTGAACGTTGGCCAATTAAAAAAAATTTTATCCTTAGTTTAAATTTATTATGAAATCCAAAATGCACGCATAAAATAACGATTTACTATCAAATACTCTTAGATTTTTGTTATAGTTAAAAATTACTAGTCGTAGAAACTTTAAACATACGCCTGTTGTTTAAATTGGCATTTTCTGTACAAGATCTAATTACAGTTTATCAAAACATGAATTAAAATATTTTTCAACACCCAATGGAAAATATGTTATATCCTAGTCCCTAGACTGGCAATCATCTTTGTTCAGAATCGTTTTTCGTATAAAATAATATCTTTCATATGATTCAAATTTAACACACCCATTATAATGATCTTCTCTATGTCCGAGATCTACTCGATACGTATACTCTACAGCAGAGCGTTACCCACTTGATCACCCTTTTAGATTCTTTTAGATAGCTGCAACAAGTATTATAGCAGAACATCAGGTATAGATAGGTAGGTACCTACTAACACTAATTGTATTTGAATTGATATTAGGTAGGTAAATAAAACGATTGACGACTATAACGTCGTCATCGTTATAAAAACACACACACAAATAATTTTTAGTTATTAATAAAAACACTTTTATTCAAACGAACATTTGCATTTTACAAAAAAAAAAAAATCAAAACAATTTTTAGCATTATATATTTAATGTTTTTTTTTAATTTTTTAGTTTTTTTTTTCAAATTTTTATTATTATGTAACAATAACATGCTGATTTCATTTTCAATCAATATACAACGATCATTTTACAAGTAATTGTTTGATATAGGTACTAAATTAAATTTATTACATCCACTATAATATAGATATAGGATATATTTATTTATATATATATATATATACATTGCACATACACATATTATATAATATGTATGTATATAAATATATAAATAATTATATAATATCTACTAAATAATACATATTAATATAATACGATTATTGGATTACAATAAAAAAAAACAAATTGAAACAAAAACAAATTTCATATAAACGATTTAATTATTTATTTACAGAACAAATCTAGGAATGTATGTATATATGCAAATATATATATATAATATGTTTAATAATAAAAATAATAATAATAATAATAATTATTATGTACGTTATATTTACCTATACAATAGATAATATAAATAATAATAATCTCGTCGATATTAGTTTTTATGTTTTATTATTGATTTTTCGTTTTTATATCATTAGGTACAATATTAATTTCATTCATTTAGTTTTCACTGAAAGTTTTCATTATTAATTATTATTATTATTATTATTATTATTATTATTGCTATTTTTATCGTCATCGTCATTATATTATTATTATTTCGTTTCGTTCTTGTCATAATGTTCGACGTGCGGATGAAATGCATTTTTAATAGTTCAACAACGATCTACGCGTCGAAAACTGCAGTTCCCTGTATTATGTGTATGCAGGTATCCACAGTACAGTAGGTAATTTAATAATAATATAATATTTAAATAATAGTTTAAGAGAAAAATAGTCTCGGACGATTGGCGAACGTCCCCAAAAATGTCAGATAACAACAGTTGTATTATTAGTAATAGAAATAATAATAATAATAATAAATAACTACAACAACAATAAGAAAGATGATAGGATAAAAAATAATTATTATTATTGAATAAATATTTAACGCATATTGATATAATAATACGAATATATTCTATACTATATAAATAGGAAGAACATATTATGAATGAAACGAGTAAAACGTACGCGCGTCTAGCGGTTGTTATATTCGTTTAGTAGCAATACATTTTAATATTTATAGAGATTTTTCCATTCGAAAACTTAGACGTGACTGTAATAATAAAATCTAATACAATATTTGGTTTTGGATCAATTAAACGTAGGCAGATTAATAATATTATGATTTATAACAATGTAATTAATGAGAACACGCGGTCACGCGACCGAATTCATTTTTCAGATTTCCGACTGAGCTGTAATGAAGATGCTGTTATAGCGAGAAGTAGGTACCTATCATAAAAATTATTATTATTATTATATGCTTACAACGCGTGTGGACTTAAGGTTTAAGAACACAAATTTGGGGATAGATATTATTATTATAATATAATATAGTCTAAAAACTTCTTAAAAGTAAAAACTCAAAAAAATTAAATAAATTGATTGAAAAAAAAAATACAGTATAACTATTATTGCTTTTTCGCACGAAAAACAATAAATATAATATACATTTATCAAAGAAATGTGATGTGTTTTAACAATATTATATTATATTTTATATAAATTATAAGGTTTTTCAATCGAAATATTTTAAAATCCGCGAAGCGTACCTATACGCGCTCATCATATTATGTATGATGACTGCACGACTCGCGTTTTGCACCGATTAATCGTTTCAAAATACACATAAAGATTGTCGATAATAATTATTATGAAATCGTATTTGGAAAATCATTTTTCTTTGAAATAATATTATGTTTGAATTGCATTTTAGTATTACGTATATTTATTTAATTTTTTACAACGTGTGAAGGTGTACGCGTTAGACGTGTTTATCATTAATATTATTATATTTTTTTTTGCATATAGTATATATTTTTTACTCCCTTAGAATATAATATTAAGACAACTATTTAAAACAACGATAAAGAAGTGCAGTAAAAAAAGCTTTTATTTTCGCATAAAATCCGCATTGCACGCGATAGCCGAATGATACGAGTGTAGACATAGGTTTATCAAAAAAAAAAAAAAAGGTTCTCGGCTGCGGTTTTAGTTCGCGATTAAAAAAAAAAAAAAACGGATAAACCGTTTTTGAGAAAAAAGTTTTTCTGTCATATTCTCGTTATTTTAATAATAATAACAATAATAATAATAATAATAATAATAAAAAAACAAAAATCATTCTAATCTCTATTATATAATATTATATTAACAATAATATTAATTGTGCAGCCTTTTTTTTCCAATCCGTTGCAATTGACAAGTTTATTAAATAATAACACGCTCTGGTTGATTGTAATAAGAAAGTTGAATATTATTATTATTATTATTATTATGATAATCATTGTACACACCTATTATATAATAATAAATAGAAATTGCACAATGTTTTACAAACAATTTAACGTATAGATCGAATTAAACAATAACAATAGTAATAATAGTTATTTATTCGTCCAACGATATTAGTAATAATAATAATAATATAATAACAATAATAATATAATAATTTTAATAATAAATTATTAATGAATACATCGGTAAAGAAAACGTTAATACCTATTATACAAATACCAGTACAAAAATTGCAAGTGTTACTCAGTATCATTATTATTATCGTTATTTATATAGATTTATAAAAAAAGCTTAAATCATTCACAGCATAGGCAACCTATGCAAGGTATGTAATAATAAACCATTCGCGTCGCGTGGAGGCGTATGCCTTAATTTATTTCCTGTTGGATAAGTACCTACGACCTACCGTTCGAAAAACAAGAAATTAACAGTTAATCGCATAACAAAATACATTCATTAGCTATAAGCAGAGGTAGGTACTATCGTGAAGCTGAATTTAGTGAGTTTTAAATGATGTAATAGTTATACAGGGTACACGTAGGTAGATATAATACTGTAGGGCGTTTTCACAGCGATTGTGTTTTTTTTTTGGGGGGGAGGGCTTTAGAACAATACATATAAAGCTCAAAAACTTCCTGTTTTGGATACATAAAAGTAAACTTTTTATTTTACATTTTTTTAGCATTTTAAGATAGTTTAATTAATAATTATTCAGTATATTTATTTATTTGTTGAGTTTACAATATTTTTAGTGAATCAAAATATTATCTCGAACAATGTTAAAATTAATTCAATATTTAAAATTTAACAGCTATATAAAATAGTAGATATTTAACATAATATTAGCTTTATGTCATTGTATGTTTAAAGAATGAATAATACCTACAACTCCGAGATGACGATGGTCGCCGGATGCCGATAAATAAAACCGCTGTCAGTGTATTTTTAATCATAGAATTATTAACTAATTTACTGAAATATTAAAATAATTATTTAATTGATTTTTTGTAATAAAAAAAAATTGTGGTCGTTATTAAGGTCAAGACTTTTTTGAGTATTTTTAAAAAAATCTTAGGATATTTTTATCTTATTATTTATAGGTACATGATAGATATTATTGGCACTCTCCCACCCGGTTATCGACTAAATTAAAAAAAAAAAAAAACTTTACAATATTAAATCAATTATTTTGAGTAGATATTTTATAAAATTAGTAAATTATATTTTAAAATATTTACATAAATTGGTAGGTTGTTACTATTATTGATATTAAATAACATAAAATTACAATATTTTTTTTTTTTTTTACTTACAGAATTTAGTTTTGTAAATTTTTACAGTCGTGGATTTCTAATAAAGTAGGTAATAATTTCTTTAAACCATAATTCAAATGTCTCTATGTTAGATAGAAATAAATAATTTACGGGGAAAAACACTACGATTTATACATCCGCAATGACGATCATTAATATTATAATTATAATCATATTATTATCACGCAGAAACGCGTTGAAACATTTGTATCAAAATTCGTTTTCGGAACGCAAAAATAAATGTTGTTATTGTTTTGGTATGCGCATTTTCATTTCCATTCTATCGTCGTTTGATTAGATATTAAAGTTTGTTTTTAAACTAATTAATTATAGTTTTATAATTCTGACGTCGACCTATCGTGGATCAATAACAACACAAATAAAAAATGCCAGTAAAAGCATGAAAACTGTTGTAAGAAATTATAAAATTATAATCATAATAATAACGATCATTTTAAAAATCCTGAATCAATAACACCGTGTCAATAACAATTAACTACCAATACATTATATTATGTGAATACGAATGAAAGTATGTATGCCGATTAATAGGTCATATTGGAAAAAAATGGGATTAGGGTTTTGATTTAGTATTATAGGTGTAGTGTTGCATAATATGGTACCTATATATTTATTATTATTATTACGATGACGATGATAATGATTGATTGTGAATCCTTTTGACCGATAGGTATACGAGAAAAAAATAAATGCAATAACGTTTGGTGTGGTATTTAATACCATTAATGTTTCCGACGGACTGTATCGAATTACCCTGTAATCCATTTTTTTCTCAGGCGAAATGCACCGAAAAAAATTGTTGACGGTGGAGTGATTATAATATAGAATTAAAATTTAAAAGTTTTAAAAACAAAAAAAAAAAAAAAACCCAAAGCACGGTTAATATTACTACGTCATATTATAAACGTATATAACAGGCATTAAAATTGTAAACTAAGGTCTGTATACAATAACTGTTAAAATCGTATTATTGTATTATGGTATTACAATTATAAATATTATTATCATAAAAATCAAAACGACAAACGGACGATGATACAAAATCAGTTGAAAAGGTGGTCGTTTCGGCGGCCTAAATCGATGTGGGTTTTCATAAAATATATTATTTTATTGTTGTCGTAACAACGATCAAGTATTGTAGGATGTTTTTAAATAATTTTATTTTGACGTTTTGTTGCTGAACGTTTTTGACGAATGACGGGTGAAATGTTATTGTACACGATTGCATGGTAAACGTGGTAAAAGTATACTACCTACCAGCTACCTACGTGCTATGTTGTAGGAATGGAGAATAATTTATTATATTATTATTATTATTTATTGACTTAAAGTTATCGATTATGAAATACGCGTCCATCGAAAACGGCGGTCAACCCTATCTCTGAGTTATATTATTTCACAAATAAATATTATTTACCATCGAAACAATAATAATAATAATAATAATATTAATATTAATAATTATTGTATTATTCATACACATACCTATCCATAAAAGAATCCTACTAATTTTGATCCACATAGTGTATGAAAATATTACTATGTACTTGTCGCGTTCTTTCAAATCTCACAACTTTACGGAAGTAAAACAATTTTGATTCACCAAAATCTGTATTTTTATAATATGGGCTCATATTATTTCGTGTTATTAAATCAATGTGTACAATGGGGAAAATGTTGACGTTAATTAAAAATTAATATAAAATCAAAAAGATTTATAATTAATATAATAATATTATGACGTCGTTATTATTACTGTTATTATTATTATTATTTTTATTATTATTGTTATTATTCTAACGCGGAAGACTTCCAACTAATAATTTATTACATAGATAATAGAGACTATTACAGGCGATCGAAAATATCATAATAAGATTGTTGCGAGAATTTATAATCGGTACAGATTTTACATCATAAAAAAGGGAAAAATTGTATTTAAAAAATTGTAAAAGGTTTCGCATCTCCAACGCGTTATGTTTTCATATAGTTTTCGTATCTTTATCGGCGGTGGCTTATAAGATAAAAAATAAATAAATAAAATACGTATTAGAAATATTGTTTTTTTTTTTTTAATCCAGTCAAATAAGGCTTATCGGTATATAGGTATAGTATATGTATATAATATATAATGATAATAATATATAGTATTAAAACCCGTACAATTTTAAATAAAACAATTTGAGACGATCCGTTTACTATATTTTTTCCCCACGGCTCTGGATAATAATAATTGTGGTATTATGCATTATATATAATTATATTGGCTCAATAGGTTTATTATTAGAAAATTATCCCCTCAAAAGAGTGAGATTCTGAGTACAATTTTTATTATCGTTATTAATATTCGCTTAAAAAAATATTATAAATAAACTTGTCGGAGGTAACTTAACGAAGGAAACATCTTAGCTATCACAGCACAGCACCTTTTAGGCGTTTGGAGACCTGGACGGCCGCCGGATTGCAATTTGAATACTAGAATTATAAAAAATACATCAGTATAAATTAAATCATTATAATTATACAATATTTGTTATTGATAAACAAACACAAATATTTATTGTTACGAAACTACAAATAGGCACCTATCGGTATAGTTATTCACAACTCATTTTTTTCATTTTGACACAGTTATGAATCCATAATCGAATGACATCACAAGCATGCTAACATTATATAGAAATTATCTTTTTTCGTTTTGAAGAATCGATAGTTACTTGTTTACTCACACTTATAAACTAATTACTTTATGTAAGTACAAGCACTTATTTAAATATGATTATACGCGAGAGACTATATTTGTAGACACTATCGTTCCCTATTTATAGTTTAATTATGTATTTAATTTAGAGTACTTTGAACAGTTTGAACACGATACACGTGTTATAATTTATAAAATACAAACAATTAAAAACAACAGAAAATCATACATTTTACACGCAATCACGATTGTAGCTGGTATTTGAAAAAATACGAATTTCCCAGTCTAAAACGTTTTGGGACATTTCTAAAGCCTTCCAATTTATATTTTTATTTTAACTGGCGTGTAAAAACTAATGAAAATATATTTATTAATTTAAATTAGACCTATAAATTTCCGGTGATGCAAAAGTTTTAATTGGTTTCTAAAACAAAAGTTACCAAGTCGTTGGATACAACTTTTAGATATGGCTGGTACCGATACGGAATTACACGATTGGCGTGTTTCACGATAGCTATTCATAGAAGTGTAATATAGAATATTGCAGCAATAACATTTAGAGTATTATAATATTGTAATAATAAATTCGTTGTGTGGTGTGTTTGATAAAAATAAACGGATTTCGAAATGCCTCCAAATAGCTTAATAATAAAAGATCTCTGATCAAATAGTATATTATTATTATTCAATGCCACACATCGTGGTTTACGAAAATTTAGAATTTCATGTTAACGAATTTACAATAGGTTATAGGTACGTAGGTTATATTATTATATAAACGTGCATATTAGCTTACGCTTAGCTGTTGCGAATTAGTAAATATAATATATAGATCCTGGCTAGATTTTCCAAAAATTGTTGGAATTGAAAGTGATCTCAAATAAATGAGGTATTTTAAAATCTATGAAAATATAATAATATACTCCATACGGTTCAGTGCTATAAAGGATTGCACAGCAGCTAATACCACACCTGCTAGTCAGACGTCAGTTTCGACACTGAACCTCTTGATGCTGTTGTTGTTGAGCCTGACCACGGTGGCACAGCTGTTGAACTTTTTGGGTTGCTGCGGCGGCGGCAACGACAGAGGTGGTTCGTCCAGCTCCGCGTCCAGCAGACAATTGTCGGCCGACTCCAAGTCCATCAGATCCGACGTCGAGTCACCACCCGACGGATATTTCACCATGTGTTGACCTACGGTGGACGCGAAACGCAAACGTTATACACAAAAGGAATAACAACAACGGTAAAAAAAAATTAGCACGAAAATCTTGGTGCACATCACATTTGAATATAGGTAATATTATAATAAATTATACGAGGAGCATTTATTATCAAGTTTTTTTTTTCGGATTAAAGATGTGCGGAATTTCAATGATTTCCTGTAGCTCCCATTAATGCATACATATACTACAGATTAGGGTGACCCGTTTTTGTCTTATTTTGTGAACAGTTCTGCTATTAATTTGTTTTCGATTTGTAATGAGAAAAGTTTGTTTTTGTATTTTCCATAGTAAATGCTATGGTCACTCGGGTATCGAATATCATAAAATCTGTATAATAATATAATATACATATATAGTTTATACCTACTCCAACAAAATAATATTCTGAAATAATAATTAAGACGTTTAAACGTTATGTTATTACATAATAATGAAAGTTGGTACAATGCATTTATATTTTATTTTTTATTTGGACAGAAATTGAGCAATGTATTCTTTATACAATGGTTTATTACTCAGGTCACCCTACTCTAAATTTAATTATACACACTTAAATAGCTAATTATTATATTAAATTACCGATCCGATATTCAATTGGATTATTGCATTTTAAATTAAAATGGCACTACTTAAAACAAAAAAATCACTACGATAAAAAAAAAATTGATTTTTATTGCAAAAACTTAGTGTTACAGTTATTATCATAGAATTAAAAAAAATCCATGTACCCAAGTATGTATATACATAAAAAAAAAAAAACACAAATAAAAAAAACAAAAATTGATCGAGAAAATGTGTATATGGGTACATGGTGAGTTAAACGGTCTGTTATAACAATAACATCATCAACGACGATAACAACAATAGTAATAATAATACAACTAATGGTGGTAGGTAATAAATAATAAGCAAACATACAGTGTGTGAATGTAATATGTGTATATATTTATATTACACCTATACATACCAGTATCATTCAACCATTTTTGACTCGCGACTGATTAAATTGATAATGATCTCGCGACCAATGTTCAGAATCACTTTTATATTGTACTATAGTACTTTATAAATTTATATAACAATATTACAAATCTTATATACTATAAAACTATCTATTTTTTAATAGTTTAAGTTTTATTTTTATTTTTTGAACTATTATTTAATGATGAATGTTGTTGCAATTGAACTAATTTATTATTATGTTGAAGTTTAACAACAATAACAAAATACATATACCTATATTCTTTTAAATGTATACGACTAGGGTACTAAATATAGCACCAAGCAATGGCACCATGTAGGTATAATATTAAATGTAGAATTACTATTTTAATCACAAGAAATAATTATAATTTGAAATATGTATCATTCCTACCAAAATTAACTTATACAATTTTGATTTACTGTTCAAATCGTTAATTTTTTCTGTATTGTTTTTTAGGTTTAACCAGATAAAAGGAATATAGCCATAGCTCTAAAAAAGGTTAAATGGTATAACAAATCTAAGTATTTAAAAAATATTTGGTCTTTATACTAAAACTAACTAGGTACCTAAATATTCTGAAAATTAGATTTTGAATAATAAGTTATTAATATTAAAAATGGGGGTGAACATATTATAATATATACATAAATCGTTTTATTAGAATTATAGATTATAATTTAGAATACACTTGAATAAATAAAAAAAATCATATCCCTTAAACTGTATAAAGATAAGTTTTATTTAATTTATTCGTTTTTTAAGCTGTGCAACTTCTTCACACTAATATTATATTTGTATCCTTAATTTTTTTTTATCAATCGCGAGTCATTGGTTGAAGACTATCACTGTACGTTCTGTATTATTATAAAAATCGTGGACCGTATATAATAATATATATTTATGTTTAGAATCAGTGAGTATATGTACGCGTATAATATTATATCGTTCGCGAACGTCGATCGCGCCGTGGCTCGGGCGATGGCGACGGCGCGTCGATTGACAGCTTTCGCCTCGGATACCCACCTAAAGTACCGGGAAGATAAGGGCAGCTGGTGACGTGGTTGAAGTTCTGCGATTGCATGTCTTCTTGGTCAGTCTCTCTGTGATAGAAATAGTTGAAGTTGGACACGATGACGGGCACGGGCAGTGCGATTGTGAGCACGCCGGCAATCGCGCACAGTGAACCGACAATTTTCCCCCACACGCCCACTGGTCTGAAACACATTCGAATATGTCACATGTCGACGTGTTCCGGCGAGCGTAAAATAATATAATAATATTACAATGTATGGTATGGATTGCGTGGTGGTGGTATTAATTTTTTGGTTGTTTTTTTATACAATCAATTTTATCATTTTTAATAATAATAAAATATGTAAATTAGAAAAAAACAAACGGAAAAACGAATAAAAATTTATAAAAGCGCAGGTGTAAACACTAGACAAATTTCCAAAGTATCTAAATCGTATGTATATTTTGTATATGTATATATATATATATATAAAATATACATACGAATTAACATGCTTTTTATGAAACACACGCATAATATAAAATAATAATATAATATAAATATAATATTATGGAATATTTGTCTGTACCTATAATTTACTGAACAGTACGTTTATACACATAAACACATAAATACGTAGGGTGGTCCATTTAACTGGTGGACACGCTTGGACGAGCGAATTGAAATGGTGAGGGGTATCTACTCCATGAAAAGTTTGGTTCACAATACGTCAATCGTCAATCTGCGTCAATGCGCATCATTAATAATAATGAAAATAACACATCAAAATAATACATTTTAAATAAATAAAAAAGGTTGTTTGCTCACTATTATCTATTAAAACAGTAGTTGCGTGTTGCACTTTTTACAACTATCCCAATATGTTGTGATTTTTGTACACATAATCAAATATTATTACATTTATTGTTTTATATATCTGAATTCACTAATGCAAATACTGAAATACATATTAATATAGGCAGTATAAATTATAAAATAAAATTTATTATTACGTTCACAAAATTATTTTTTTGAAATTCTTAAAAATACTTCAAAAAATAGTCTAAACCATAAATAATATCATTTTAGATTAATAAGATGGTCCATATCAATATTCATAACCATCGGTAAGATAAAAATAAAATATATGTAAAAAAATAAAATTGCAAAAGTGTTGTATTTTTACAACAGCGCGCCCACCGGAAGGTTAAAAAAATATACAATTATGAAATAAAAACTACAGGTTGTTGTTAAATATATATATGTTTTAAAACACTTCAGTTAAAAGTAATTTTTTCCATTGTAATAAAACAAAAAAAAAAACTAAAGAATAAAATAAGTGTTGTTAGTCGAAAGTGTATATCTTAAATTTCTAGTTTAGCAAGTGATCGATTTAATAGAATATAATGATTGTATTATAATATCCGTTTCGATGTCTCACCAATTTCTGGATCACCCGATAAATGTATTATATATGTGTATGCGTATAGACACTGATTGAGAAGTTTTTTTGTGTTTGGTGGAATAAACGATAATATTATTGAACTCAAAAAATTGTACAGTATGTTATATTCATATATAAAAGTAAAAATGTGAAACCAAAACAACAAAAAGTCATCACATTCATCACAATGATGCACACGCATTGTTTGTTCTATTATTTATTTTTCAAACATAATATTATACAGGACGATTCTATGATTATAAAACACTCAGAATACTTAGGACGTTCCTTGATCAGGTAACTTAAACTAACTATCTGGATATTTAGATTAGGTTCAACTATGTAATTTTAATTTTTTTAATTGTTTGAAGTGATTTTTAATTTATCCAAGAAGTTGATCGATATATAAACTACAGGAAAATTTTTTTAAAAGTAAAATATAACTAAAATATGTATATATGTATATATTATGAAATGAGTGATTCTTTTATTGAGCAACACTAGTTATCGATACAAGTTTGGACGAGTATTTAATGTCTTGATAAGCGGAGTAGTAAAACAACATTTTATGGGGTATTCTCTTAGTTCTTACCTACCACTCCACTCTGCTCACCAAAACTTTAAAGGAGTAACCGAATTGGTTCCCGTTTGAAAAAGTAATTGGAAGTAATTTAAAAGTATTTAAAAAAAAGTATTTTTTAAATAAATAAAAAAAATAATTGGTACAAAATATAAATTAGATAGTATAAAATGTAAATGTATCTACACGGCTACACTCTATAGTCTATAGTATAATTAAGTATAGCAATATATATTTTATATAGGTATTGGGTTTAGAAAATTATTCATCCTAATATACCTATTTTATTTTATGGAGACTTTAAACAGTATTCAGACATTAAACTATATTAAATTTCAAAGTAATAATACTAACAAACTTACTAGAAAACAAGAAAAATAAACAAATACTTAAAAAATTGTATGTCTGAGTACATTAATGAGAAGCTTACGCGAATTGAATACTTTAAGAAAGTTTGCTTCAAATTTGCAAATCAACGATTTTAAACAATTGTACCTATTAATTATATCTAATTATTTGTATTTTGTACCTGTACCTACTGATAACTATATTTGGCTTCTAAATCAATGATTTAAAATTGTATATATTATGTTATTTTTTTTTATAACACACATTAACGCACATTTTTAACCAAGCCTACTTTTAAGTTGACAGTCCTAAGCCTATAAAACTGAAAAGGAAAATGTGCTTAATTAAACGGGAATCAATTCGGCTCAACTTAATAAAATACTTTTTTCAAATGGGAAAACCAATTCGGCACGTGGGATTAGAGCTTGGGAACCAATTTGGTACCAGCCAACTTAAAACATTTATACTCATTAAGTCATAAACTACCCATCCAAATTTAAACAATTATGTATCAAAATACTCAAATAAAAAAAATGTTGATTCAAAATATGAAATTAAAAATATATTTTGTCATTCAAAAACATAAAGAGACTTTAAATACAATGATAAAAATATAATTTTTTATTTTTAAAAAACTTTGTTTTATTTGTAATGGAAATTATGTAAAAAATGTCGAAATTTTGAGTATTAACCGATAAAATAATTTCCCTATAATTATATTATAATTAATATTAATTTAAAATTAGATTTTTTTAATCTATTTTGGCGTCTTAATTTTATTTTTTCAAATAAGGCATTTTTCAATAAATAGGTATGATATATATCATGAAAGCTTTTCATTCCCATTATTTACAAATTATGCAATTGGTTAGATTGGGTTATTACTGAACATTGAGTGATCTATGATAATAATATAATCGACCTGTAATATACTATAAATATAAGCACACCGTGGGAGTAATATTATGTGCTGTATTATAATTCACCACGTGAGAAGCATTTACACAATCGATACGAGAAAGCTAAAAACATGAATGGATGTCCAAGTTCAGAAAAATGGGGATAAGTATTATCTCGTGTTCCAAGACTTGTCACAATAAAAAGACGGATTGTCAAAAAAAAAAAAAAAAACACGCACACACACACACCACTAAAATTGAATCCTTCGTGAGATTTTTATAAAACGATTTCAAAAGGATAACCGTCTTATTAATTACATAGTTAACATATGTATATAATATAAATATTATATATGTATAAAAACTATGCAAACACAATGATAGTGTATAATTTACATTAATTATCGTTATACTGATATACGAGTAGTTGATATATTACTTATAATATAATGATGATATTTATAAAACCATGCAATTTACGCTAAATATAATGCGAACGACTACACTATACTACGTCAACAATACGAATTTCAAAACTAAAACATGCATACACAATCGACTACGACAATGATGTATTTAGGCCAACAGATTAATCTTTGTTAGTAGGTAAGTGTAATAATATATTATGTGGTTGATGAGTTTTGTTAAATCTGCAATATGCAACTACAACACTGCACTTCGTGCTGCTAGAACTATGTTATGTATAACTTCGTATATGTAGTTATTAAAAATTGACTTATAGTCAAGTAATGATTTATATATAGTTTTGTCAAGGCTATTATATGTGTATATGGTAACTATATGTGTTAGTGAACTGCTGCTGTTATATACTGTCTATGAGTCTACCTATAACAGGTGATACCTCTAATTGACGGAAAAAAATAATAACAAAAAAAGTAAAACATAATATTGTATACAAAGTATATGTAACATAATAAATAAAACTGTCTAAACACTCTCTAAACGTTTAAGTGTATTATAGTATTATGTAATTATTTTTAAGGAGTAAAAGAACAATGGCAAAAACACAAAACAAAAAAAAAATAATAATAAAAAATTATGTAAAGATATAAAAATAAAAAATAAACTAGGTAAGTATAATGTTTTCATTTAGTAGGTATTAATATCATGAAAATAGTAATAATATTTTCTTCTATCTATCTAAACGGAAATCCTCTATCGATATAATATGGTTTATCTAAATAATTCTAATCGCGATGGGAGAACTGCAAGTGAAACTATAATGTGGCATAATAGTATAAAACTATAAAATGTCTTAATATATTTTACTAAATATGATGTGCTCGCGATCGATGATTATTATGATGATGATTATGGTGACATTATTATACAGATTTGGGAATATTGGCAAACCCTAATGGAGCGTACAGTGACAAGACGACTATAATTTGTAATAACAATATTGTTTAAGACGGATATAGAATTTTATTGTTCTAACATACTCAGTATTTGATGAAATCGTCAAACAAAAAAAATAATAAAAATAATAAAGATTTTGAGGAAACTAAATATTAGTAAGTTATTCTAATAAACTATGGATAAAATAACCAAACAACATAATGTAATTTATAAAATATAATAATATATTTACTATGTATTCGTGTACTTTATAATATATAGGGAATTTAGATTTTAAAATATGTTTTGTATGTAAATATGGGAATAACTGAAGACTTGTAAAATATTCTCAAATATTTTAGATGTTCTATTTATTACCTTTCAGACGTGATCATAATTAAATAAAAAAAAATATCGTAAATTATAAATAAACACAAAAATGTGATGAATTTAAGTCTAAAGTATGACGTGTGTTTGCTGGTTATAAGAATATTATATATAATATTATAGTTATAACTAATGATCTACGGCAGTTCGAAATTAGTGACAGCTTACACGATAATAATAATAATAATAATATGTTAATGACAAGCTAACGATGTTAAAAAAATATAAATAAATAATAATTAGTAAAAGATAAATGAACGAATAAAAATACGTTTACGAAAAACACAATGTAATAAAAATATGTCTAATGCGATTTTTGTTACTGTAATTATTATTGTTATTATTATTATTTTTTTCTCTGTTAATAAATCGCACTAAAATGTTAAAGAAAAAATAAAATGCAAATAACTATTAGTGAATAAAATTAAAAATATGGAAAAAAATAAATTTCAATAACTGTCTAATTTTGTCTTAATGAAATTGAGTACATCATACGTCATGTCACCATAGCCCACAGTCGTCATGGTAACAACAGCCCACCAGAATGCGTCCGGGATGGACTTGAAGAAGGAATTCTCTGAGCCGGCTTCGGCGAAGTACACCGCGCTCGAGAATAGCACCACACCTGAAATTCATTAGGACTGTGACTTATAAAAAAAAAAAAAAAAAAATGATAATAATAATAATAAATAAATAAATAATAATATAGTAATAATGACGACAATGAAAACAATAAAATAATAATAATAATCATATATAAAACCAAAAAACATAAACAAAAATGAATAAGTCGCGATTCCGATCGGCGGCGTGAACAACGACGACGATCTTATATGGAAGTCTCCCGTCACAATACCGAAATAGTCTTAGCACACAAATATTTATAAAACATTGTACATAATACATGACACATCACTTTATATTATTATGTAGAACCCCATGATCACGACGTTATTTATAAATATATTCGTGAGTATTTTATATAAACTTTACTCTATATTCGAAATATATAGTGTTTCGAAACTTTTACTCGATCTTATTACTTATATCTTATTGCCTTCCTCTTCATCGAAAAAAATCGTTATTCTCTCGTTTCCTCTCCCTCTCTTTCTCTCTATCTTTCTTAGTTTAGGTTTTTCTCTCTATCAGCCTGTTTTGCAGTATAGAATAGTAGTTCACCGTTATAGTTTTATTTGAGTGTTGTTGAGTACGTGTGTGTATTTCTAGTAAGTCATATTGTGTTGATATTTATACAGTATAGGTTCATGAAGATGCGTCAAGAAGTCGTAAATATCAGTCGTGACAGTAGTGTATACATATTATTGGTATGCATTTATATCGGTCGTGAAGGTTTATGGTTGGCGGGTGTCGTATTCCTGGCTGCTCGCAATTATAAGTTACCTCATATCACCGTATCCGACTGTCGTCATGGTGACCACGGCCCACCAGAACGCGTCCGGGATAGACTTGAAAAACGACTGATCGGAACCCGCCTCGGCGAAGTAAACGGTGCTCGAGAACAGCACCACTCCTGGAAAACAACACGCTCAGAGACAAATAGTCGGCGGCCCCCTTTTCTTCAACACCACAATTATAATAATAAAAATAAAACAAAAACAAAAATAAAGGAAAACCCCGAAATTATGTAAGTAGTATAATATTATATACACGGAGATTGTGCCATGAGAGACCAGCTACTTAAAACGCGCCGCGCAGAGACATCAACTTACCCACCCAGCACTGCAGCAATGTTTTGGCGATTGCTTTATCTTCGGTTAGGTTTTTTTTTCGTTCGAAATTTTTAATTTCCGTTTACTTCTGTACCGAAAGCGACTCAAGTGGTGTACTGAAGTGAGAGGGTGAACGGCCGGATCTCCCGAGTTCAAACAATAGGTACTTAACGACAAGATACGACTTTCTCTCTTTGCAAACCCGGCTGTTTCGAATTAAGTACATTTCCTTCCCATCACATATAAGTGTAATTAATTATATAAAAACTCAAAATCTAACGCGTAGTCTATGTTTATCCGATGAGTCCGGCATAGGCGTAGAATGGTGGGGGGCTAAGGGGGCAATAGCCTCCCCAAAATTATGTCAACAAATCCCAGAATTCTGTGTCTGGACTCTTGTCAGATTTTCCACAACGAAAAAAAGGCTATAGCAACTCCATATAAATTCATCACGTTACGCCTATGGAGTTCGGTGATTTCTATTCTGATCATGCTGTTCCACCGCACTACGGTGCGCCTGGTGCGGAGAAATACCTAGCTTTTTGTTTTTCTACGGACTTATTGGACTTACATAGGATGCAGTGTTAATATTTGAATGTTATTCGGAACAATTCAGAGATTAATTTTTTTTTCGATTGTTAAATATAAAATTGGATTCTACGTGAGGAAATATTAAATATAAATGTATGCGTATATGTAAAACATATTAATGCAAAATGTAATATACGTATACTCGTAAACAAAAATTGTAAAGAATCGAGAAAATATGTGTACAATCTAACATGTATTTGTCAGAATATAATATCTTGTTATTCTTTTCTTGTAATTTGACAATCCAAACCATTTATTTTTAAAAACTATATATATTTTTTAACATTTTAAATTATTTTACTTCAAAGCACAATTCATCTTTAAAATTTTAACGCTGTCAATGGTAGGTATGTTGTACCTTAAATGTACCTATGTGGAAATATTTAGAAATATATTTCATAGCTTTTTTTTATCAATTTATTATACTTATACCAAATATTATTAAGTTACATTTATTTTTTTATAACTTACATATCTTGTGTTTTATACGAATATTAAAAAAGAAAATTCACGTGGAGAAAAATATTGTACATTTAAAAACCGTTTTGTTACCGTTTGTCACATATAAATCTGAATATCGATTATACCAGAGTAACACAAAAAAGGTAAATTTTCTGTAAAATTCAACTTTGCGCGATAATACAATACGCATAGGTAATACAAGCGCAAAAATATGAATATTATAACATTCTCTGTGTGTTCGTAATCACACTGTGAGCAGCCGAAGGATGAGTTATATCGTCAAAGTATGGATGAATGTCGGCTAATGTAATATACGAATACGTCGTTAAATACAATATAATATTGTAACATAATAACTTCGCGAATCAATTTTAAAAATCATAATGTCGAGTGGGATGTTTAGAAAACAGTGTATGCTTTTATTTATATATTTGGACAATTTTCCACCCTCCCTAAGTAGACATAAATATAATACGTGTAACTATTATATATATATATGGCTCCGAATGCTGACGAAGAACCTGTGTGTGCAGAGAAATGTAGGCCGTTTTTCTTCAATGAGGTTATTCACAAAAACCCCGGATGGATGACGTCATTCGATCCCTATAGTCGGAGGCGGCGCGCGCGGTATCCATGACGACGGGGCCGGTCCGGGCGCGTGCGGCACCGACCCACTATAAACATATATTTATAATATTATATATATGGGCGAGCCCCCACCACCTGGTTAGAAAATGTTACGATAATATTGTTTGAATGAAAATATTTTAATGTTGTCGTGGAAATTGATAAATACGACACACGGGCTAAATGCGTAAGTGTGTGCGTTGTGGGGACCATCGTGAAAAAGTGAAATTGGTGGTCACGTATATCGAATCTTCGGAAGCACTTCTAAAATGTTGCATTAATTTAAACGAATTTCAAAGTGCCTCTCAAATGTACCAAATTCAAATTGTTTTCGTGAAGGACCAAATTACAGTGGTAAAAAATGGGATTGTTACTGGAATTCTAAGAAACAAAGATGATTCTAATATTTTTGGGTGAAACAAATGGGATTTCATGCGGATTTTAAATTATGACTATATAATTATTTATTTTATGTGTTTTAAATGTATAATATTATGCGATATAAATAAAATAATACACGCATAAAATAATCATCGAAATCGCCGACTGCGGTAACTTAGTGGTTAAAAATGCTGAATATCTATGATGTTTTATAAATATAAAATATGTGCCGTGTTTATTGATGACTAGTGGAAGAAAATTATAAAAAATATGTTAGATTAAAAATTCAATTAAAAACACAATATTTTAAAAATAAATTATAACGAGTAGCATTTAAATTTTTTAAATGTTAACCTGTACTAGTAAAGTAATAACATAAAATTATGTTACAATATGATTATGCTAACATGTATAAGTGAACTATTATGTTTATATTAAAAATGTATATATTCATTTTTCCAAATATATATATATAATATATATATATTAAACTATAGCAATAAATAATATAAACTATGATATAAACCTTCTTTTTGTCAAAATATTGTATTCGATTTGTAAATAGTTAGGATAAAAACTAGATTTTAAAAAAACACACTGAGACCATTTATAATTTTAAGTAGTAATAACTGGTAAAAATTATAGATTTTGAATTAATTGATATGTTACTCCGTGTAATTGAAAATAATAGAAAAAGTCGAAAATATTACAAAAAAAAAAATATATATATATATATATAAATGTATTGTGGTAAATGGTACGATGGACGTTGAAATGTTTACAAATCCAATAATTAAATCGGCTTAATATAAAACCACTAAAACACAAAATTGACATCTAGAAATAAAAAATGATTATTCGATATAACAATATTACAGTACTGTAATATTATTTGAAAAAAAATTACTATTTGGTTCAAATGTGTTTTAGATAACGATCGTTTTTGTGAGCACTTTATGTTCCATCCAAATCGTGTCTATGGACAAATAACTCATCACTAATTACGCATCGTGACCAAATATGATATATTACAGCACAATAATCGCACACGTATTTTCACCACAAGTGCGACGTAGAAGATCGGACGTAGCGATAATAATAAACGGCTGTGAGTTCCGCTCCACCGATTCCGATCGGTAGAATTGATCGACCGTCCGTGTGGTAAATCGTGTACAAAGTTTTGTCTCTGGTCGGTCCAACGGAAAACGTGAGCGTGAGGGTCTGTCGAAACGGTTTTCCGTCGATTTGTCACGATAAATCCCACCATAATCATATAACCAACAATATTGTTGTATAATTATTAATTTATCGTATAAATATACTATATTCATTCCTAATATTAAATTGATAATTAATGTATAAAACAAGAAAGGTGTATGTCTCAAAAAAATGTTTCAACTGTAAGTGTTGATTAATTTATTCACTGTTTATCATTGTTAATCAAACCTAATTTAGATTAATTATAAGAAAATAAAATAAAACTTTATAAATTATTATAATAATATATTTGTATTGTGTGGTTAGACTTAAAATTATATGCTTATTATGCTTTTTTTTTTTCAAAAATATTTTATCTAGAAATTTCTATTTTGTAATTTTTTTAAAAAAAACTACCTGTCTATAAATATACAAATATACACATAATATATTATATATATTTATTATTTATTTATATTATGTTCGTTGCGCGATGACGACGAATACGTATGAGTGAATATTTGAGCTTAACTGTATATGATCGTCTATGTGTGTTTGCGTGAGTTTATTTTTATCGTTGCACACAGAAAAAGTTAAAATCAATAGCAGCGGATTAAGAATGTAGCGGGCGCGGTGAACGACGACCACAATATATAGTCGCGCGCGATATGTTGAAACTTTTGTGCAACGACCAAATCGGGCAAAAACAAATGTTTCATTGATATCGTGTGAATTTTAATCCGACTTTTGTGAGTCAAATGCTTTTCTCCCTCGAAATTAGATATCAGCGCTCAACACTCCCTGTTTGAAAACGTAGTAATCGACTAGCTTTATAGTTTGAGATTATGGGAACCAAGACAGGCGCGCCGAAACATGAACTTTGTGTATGTAGAAAAAAACATTTTTCGGCTTGTTCGTACATCATGATAGTAGGCACCCACAACTAAATGACAGAAATCATAGAAATTTTGGTTTTCGTTATCATGAGATGACTTCTCAGTGCCATGAAAATTAATTCGGTAAAATAGATCTTGTATTTTGCTTGAACTATTTTAATAATAATACCATCGTCCACACCAATAAAAATCATCGAGTACTATCTGATTGTTACAACTACTGAAATTGATAATAAAATGTAGTTATCAATCAAATGATCTTAAGCTATATTGAATTCAAATATGCATAATCAATCTCCCATAAAACGGGTTTACTGTGATCGATAGACAAAAAAAAAAAATCTACAATGAACTACAGAAATATGAAGTCTACTAAAATAAGTCTACATAGAAATATGATCTAGGTTAGATTTTCAAAGAAGAAATAAATTCGTTTGGGTATATAATATTATCTCATAACGGTGAAGTCAAAAAATTTTCCAAATAAAGGGGTGGGGATAAAGTCCCCATTAGCTTTCACCTCTGGGTCTACATTCGCTAAACGAACTAAGATATTATTACATTATATTATTATATAAAAGAATCGACTTTAAATGTTTTGATGGTATATTTTGCATTGTAAAATAATATATATTATTATGCCTTATACGTATATTAAAGAACCACATATATATTATGTTGAATATTGTGAGATTGTACAGAAAAAAATGATGAAAGAGAATAGATAAATAAGCAAAATAACTGTTATTATATGTGTTTAGAAATCTGAGATGTTGTATTAAATATAATATAATAATATCGTGACGAGGCAGCAACGCAGTTTTAATGCGTGGCTTATCGTGTAAAACATCACGGTGATTGGTGAGTAATTGATCACCCTACTCATATTTATTATTATATAATTTTGCACTAAACAATTAGCTACTTATTCGTATTATGCATACATAGTATAGACATGTACAGGGTGATTATTTTATAGTGAACTAGATGATAATATCATGGAATGACATCTTTACAAAGTTTTAAATTGTAATATATTATATTTTTCAGTAATTTTTATTATTATTATTAGTTTTTAAAATAAGTATTTAAGAATATTCAAAGACACTATCTCGTTTACTATAGAATAATCATTTACCTCTTGCTTAATATTGTTGGAATATTGCGCCGTTACTCGCGCTCTACATGCCAACTGATTATATATATTATAATATACCTAATATAATATGATACGTACAGTGTTTGGTAAGTACTTAGTATACATATAGTAAAATAAGTTACTCGTGTAGTCACCTTACATCATACGATTATAATTTAATTAAATATTTTATAATATTATGCAAAAAGTAACTCGTTTCAAACTATATAATATTATGATACAGTAACTTAATTATACAATTTTTAACGTCACACTAACCAGAAACGAATGTAATATTTATTGATTTTAAGCTTTAAATTCCTACTTTCTTTAAATATAGCTGAAATTCTAAATAAAATTTAATATCTAAAGTATTGTAAAAATCGTTATTGAATTATTGAAAGTAGGTACAAAATGTATGATAGTATATTATATACATTATGTCAACCGACTCGACTATAGTTTCATTACAGACATTTCTTTAAAGATCACAATAATATTGTAAGACTATCTAGATAAGATTATACGAATTCAGCAAAAATAATACTATAGATGTAACATTATAAAATCGAACAAAAAAGGTAACTTTGTACACTAAAGTAACTAATTATATTAAAATGTTATTTTTTGTGCACGAGTAACTTATAAAATAGTAATTTGATTAATTATTTACTTTGGAACGAGATGTTTAAACCAACACTGTAAGTATGTAGTAATAGAAAAAATCAAAATATTACTAAAAAAGATTATATTTATGAATCTAGGCACCACTTTTTTTTTTATTCTTTTTATTTAACAGAGAAGTATGTTTAATTACCATGCTGTCTATATAGACTCAGAAAAGATGAACTTTCTGTTACTTATATACACTACTAATTGTTTTAATAGATTGACATTTCAAAAATTGAGAACACGGCTGATAAATGTTAAATATGGACTGTAAACGATTTACCTCTTCAACATCGCGTAAAATACAGGGATAATAGTACGCCAACTTAATAGCGATCTGGTCACAATCCATTTTCGTAGTGAACCTATTTTTTATTGCTTGACGATTCTTATTAAAAAACATCAAACTCAATTTCTTTTTTTTAAATGCATATGCTCCAATGAATTAGTGGCGTCTAATCCACGTCCCGATTTGGTGGTCGGTCTATTGAAAATCGGAGAGACGAAAAAATCGAATATCGCTAGTTCTAACAGTAAGCGGTTCGTAGAACGGCGCAGACATCGGAACACAATACCATACACAATAAAATTTAACGAACAGTGCTGCCGAATAATGTAGGGGATAATAATTTCAAACCTCAATCGTATTGGAATAAATTATAACGAGTAATGATTTAACGAGAATTCAGGCGAAACTCTTTCAATATACTATTGTATATTTTGCTCTATTTACTGTGATTGGGGTAGGGAGGAGGGGTTTATATAGATTATACTGTAGGAGATAATACGCGTAAGAAAAGGACGGATTTCTGTTAAAAGTTGTATAAATGCCATATCAACTGTATGGTGAAAGGTGTCGACGATAGACTAAAAGCTTGCCGTGCAATATAATCACGTCGAACATATTATATAATATTATATTATGTGCAATTAAATACACATACTTTACAACCAATGAAGTTATACATTATGTCGTTCCAAAATGTAACAAAAACCATATATATTACCGTTAGAGAGCACTTCATTCGCAAGCTCAATAGCAGTAGATTTTTACGAATTTAAGATATATTATGTGGTATCAATAAGAAGCAAGATTTTCCAGAAAATTGTGATTTTACGATTTTATAATTACTGTGGGTTAATTAAATGCTCTGCCTATTATGTTGAGGGTGGTATAGAAGTAGAGTGGTTAATGGTGAGCATATAACAATTTGTACACAGAAGTCAACATTTAAATCATAGTGGACACTGTTTGAATCCAAATACTCAGGAAACTACACGTAAATAATACTGGATATCAGTAAAAACCACTACAAAATATTGTAAGGATTAACGGGATATTTCTCTGTTCTAAGAAAAATATGTATTAGCGCAGAAAAAATGGCGATATCCGTACAGTAATATATCATTCCTCAAAAATAGGAATATTTGATAAGACAAGCATGTTTAATGGTAGATTACGCCACAAGATTTGACTTCTAAACACAATAAATAATATTATGTTAAATATTTTAAAAAAATTACAATAAATAATATTATTTATAATAAAACTCTCATACTTTGAATATTCGGATAAATTAAAAGTATTATATTATATTTTACATGGTAGTGGTGTCATTATGCATTAACGAAAACCACCGGGTACAAGAGAGAGAAAGAAAATAACGTCACGTGAAAAATTCATCGTTTTTGTCGGGCTAGTGGTAAGGCGCTTGATTGTCAATGGGCGAGAGTTGCCCGGGGTCGAAAAATCTAATCGAAACCGGACTCGGTAACGGATGGAGAATTCAGCGGTGGTTGCGATATAGTGTGTAGGTATTTATGGATATATAGACGAATACGAAAGAATGGAAAGGTGAATGCACACAAACACAGATCGAGTGAGTGAGAGAGAACAAAATAAGGTTTAAACAGGTGGACGGAGTGTGTGCGGCCCGGCAAGAGGCGGTCTCTTTCTTTCTCTCTATATATATAAATATATAAACACAGTCTCTTTACAAACACAGAGGGGGCTTGGGTCGGCGTCAATCGATAAAATGACACGTCGGAATGTTACGATTATTTTCGTTTTGCCCCGTCGTCGACGTTATTTATATATATAAACAAACACTTTAACCGCCGCCACCGCCAACAGAATTTGTTTGCTTGCGACCACTCTAATTTGCAGTATCATAAACAGCGCTTCTGGATCACAGATTTTTGTCTACACTCACCACGATAATATTGAAACACGGAAGGATAGTTGCGTAAATCGAATTACTCTGCGCTCTTTTCGATTTAAACTGATAATGACCCGTGTCCCGTATATTGTATACGATTTTCTGTCACTGTAAGAGTGTAACTGACGTAATAAGAGATAATTAATAATATGATAAGATCTAATCCGTCACCGAGAAAGACTGATACGCGATGACTTTCGTACGTTATATCTGTATAATAATCGTTTTCGTTGGCACCACAAACAAGATGTTTTTTCGTTTCTACTACGAACCGCGCGGTACACCAGCCTGGTCTTTTTCTATCAAGACCAGATTATTTTTTGTAAAAACATGGTTTTATATAATACGCCACGGTATGACGGAATTGAACTCAAAGATCCCCAAAGTCAACCACGCGGGGTATTAGTACATGATAACAAAAGCAACAATAAGATGCGTAGTACAGGCGGACGCGGACGCGGTTCGTCGTCGAAAAATCTTACCGATAAACAAGAAAAATATGAGCAGTCCCAGTTCTCGCATGGAGGCTTTTAGGGTGCGCCCAAGAATTTGCAATCCCTTGGAATGTCGGGACAGTTTGAATATCCTGAAAACCCTCACGAGCCGGATGACCCTGAGTATGGCCAGTGACATGGCCTGGTTGGTGCTCTTATCCTGCGGGTTCTGCGGCGCCTTGGGCAGGTTCATCGTGGGGTCCTCCTCCTCAGCAATCACTGTGGCCAACGTGATGAAGTACGGTATAATAGCGATTATATCGATTGTATTCATCACGTCTTTGAAGAAGTGCAACTTATTAGGGCAGGCGAGAAAGCGGACGGACAGCTCGAACGTGAACCACACGATGCATATGGTCTCAATCAAGAAGAACGGGTCGGTGATGTCAGGCACCTCGTCCTCTTCAATCTTCGTACCATTAGTCGTCGTGTTGAACACCTTATAGTGTTTGAACTCTGGCAACGTTTCCAAACAGAATATTACGATGGACAGCAATATGACGAACACGGATATGATGGCCACCACCCGAGCGGCTTGTGAACTCTCCGGATATTCGAACAGTAGCCACACCTTCCGTTGAAACTCTGGTTTTGGCAGTGGTTTCTCTTCTTCTTTTATAAAACCCTCTTCTTCCCTGAAAATAAAAATAGATAAAACATAAATAGAAAATAGAATATAGAGTACCACAAATCACATAGTAGTAAAATATAAATAACTATAATTATCCTAACAATAGATTTTGTCATATATTATTTTATTTTCAATAAATAAAACAAATATGGAATTATTAAATTAGAAGGACAAATACCTCTTAGGTCCGATATAACTTGTTAATTAGGGATCAATATATGCATTTGTTTTAAAAAATAATTAAAATAGTTTTTTTTTATACTATAAGAATTTTTAACAATAACAATAATGTACATATGATATTATCTTTAAATAAAATAGTAATAAAGTATTTCAATAAGAACAATTATAATATGGTATCAATTTTTACATGTCGAAAATATTAAAAGGTATAATGTTCGACCTTTAACATGACATAAACGTAATTATTTGTTACACAAAAATATAAATATTTTTTTTTTTTTATTAGGTAAAAAATAAAAATGTATATTGTATACATTATATTATATAAATAATAAATATATACGAATAATTGAAAAATCAATATATTGTTTATCCCGTCTAGGAATTAAATAAAAAAAAAGGTATCATTATATTACATAATTGCCATTGTTATTATTTATTTATAAAAAAAAAAAAAGGAAATATCTTTTATACTTATTCGAATGAAAAAAAAATGAACACGTTATCGCATTTATATCTAGGAAGTTATACGGCAACTGTTTCAATTCCATTTCAAATAAGATTTTTCATTGGAGAACAGATGACTTGTACTTATAATACATACACACACACACACACACACATATGTCATATATATATATATACATATGTATACGAGTATATAATATATATGATCTTATATGCGGTGCTTTGCTTAAAGTACTTTATTATATAACTTCAAAAAAAAGGGCATTGCGTCAAATAGTATTGGCTTAATACATGTTTCATGAGTAAACTTAAATAATATATGGCTATTTATATTCTAGAATAATAACGCATCATACGATATATGATCCTAGTATTATATTTATGACTTCTAATTATATGCGATAGATCAAAATGTTTAAAATACAACATATATTTTTTTTTTTAAATACTACATAGTAACAACAAGTATATAAAGTAAAAAATATATTAAATATAGCGCATATATTATTTTTACTCTTCTGACATATAGATACTTCAATTGAATTAAAAACCAAAAAATGAAAAATCTGTGAAGATATGGTTAAACATTTTTGAACATAATATACTCATATTTATAATAATATAAACTGGTCCTTTAAGAAACAATTGAGGTTTCGAAGGACACTATTTTTCTTTTATTTAAAATACATTTTTTTCTGTTATTTAGTATCATGACGTGAGTGCTGGCGAATAAAAAACACTCGATTTAACCCTCTGATTTTCCAATCGACGACGACAACGATCTGTCAACAACAATATATTTTGTTCTCAAATGATCGCTGCACATATCACATATGTCTCAAAACTTAAACGCGTACAATATGTCAATGTCACTCGTCAAAAAAAAAATAATACGCCTTCTTTAAACACTTCAGAAGGTTTTTTCTTGGACATATCGATACACAATGGGTATGAGAAGGTGACAGTACTAACAAACAGACATGCGTATAATATTAGAAAAATTATCGATAGTCAATCACTTTCTTAATAGTGTAACTAAAAAAAAAAAAAAAAATAAGACGTACACAAATTGTGTATAGTTATTTGGAAGAATCTGGTCGTATTGAAGATCGACGTGCATTAGATAAAATTTAAAAAGTCACATTCTAAGAATTAATTATAAAATTAGAGAAAACGCAAACAAATATAAAGTGTTGAAAAAAATATTTTTCTAACAAAGTATTTTTATATTATACTAATTGTCAACAAAATAATGTTAATGCAAAGTGAATGTAAAATTACTCGAAAACCATTTAGTATAACTGTTATAATTTTTCTATAATGCGCTTTTGACTTAGATTTTAAATTACAATAATTATTAAAAATAATACTTTGTAATAGGTTTGGAAAGCTACCACTACTATTAGGCCTATCCAATACTGAGCTAGTAAGTTATTCTAAGACGATAATTTTAAATTATTTTGTTATTTATAACGTAGTACAATCAGTATATGTGTTTTTCGCAACACAAGAGCACGCGGCGTTGTAATAATAATAATTGTTGTTGTACCGTTGACTATCAACATCAACGACCATGTAGCTGTTTTGCCTATTCACTTCGCCGGCGAACTACTTAATATATTTATTTTTAAATATTGGTATAATATGTATATTACGTACAATAATTATTGATATCTGCAATGATAGTCTTGTATTTAGTAGTCTATTGCAATTAAATTAGAAAATTTTTCTCAAGACCACCAATGACGTTATTCTTAAAATATACGAACCTTAACTCACGCTTATAAATTATAATAATATAATATTTAAACAATGACAACGATGATGCGAATGTATTCGAGGCATTGTGCGTCTATTTTTAGAGAAGAGAATATATATTATATATATTGTAACGACGGTAAATTTCAGGTCGTATTGATCGTCCCGCGTCCGACCACCGGCTGGCTAGATATATAGGCTCATCCTCTGCTGTGCGCGCTGCACCCACGTAAGCCATTTACATTGTTGCCGTTTAAACTCGTTTGCAGCCCGGGTTAGGCGAAATCCCGACTAGTGGCGTCCCCTTCACCAATCACCTCTTTAAACCTTCCTGAAACTAACCCTTGATGGCTATCGCTATGTATATATTATTGACACGAGTGCTATTAATGCTTATAATACTACTATATATTATAATACAACTCGATACTATAATAATAATATATATGGGTACAACCGGATGGTTCTTAGAATTAATTTTGTTTTAATTCTGTTTTTTTTACATGGCACATCGAGCGTTTACGGATTGATAGCAATGGTAGCACTTTATCAATAATAAAACACACATATTATATATAATATATATATGTATATATATATTATAATCTACTACCTATAACGGTGTCTTGAGGTATCATATCAGACGGCAGTCTGGGACATTAAAAAATGACTACTATACGGAAGTGGTTGTATCGAAACGAAATTTGGAGTATATGAATGCGTATACTAAACAATGCAATTTTTTCGTTTTTGATCCCCCTTCTCCCTCATCATCCAATATGAGGTAAAAAATGTCTTTCCCTACTAACAATTGGCGTTCCACGACATTGATTCATATTATTAAACATAAAAAACACCAAAGTATAACATTGATTATACGAAAAATACAAATTTGAAACGGAAAAAATAACCAATCTGACTAATATAGTTACTGCAGTTAATATAGCTATAATTAGCTAATTTAAATATGAATTCAAAAAAACGGGCAAGTGGGTACCGCTCTGCTGTACATTAGATGTCGTGTGGATCATTATTATATATTATAGGAGTGTAAAATTTGAATTCAATGATAGTTATCATTGTATACGAAAAACGATTCTGAAAGAAGATGATTTGTAAGCCTAGGATATAATTTCCAGTGGTTGGTGAAACAAGTGGTTTATGTTTTAATGGCCTGAATACACCAAAATTTAAGTTCTTTTATAATTATTGTAAGCTAAACTTATGAAAAACCTTGTATTAAATTTTCAATTCTAAGCTACTTATACAAAAATTATTATTATACCTACAAAATAATTTGCAAATATTCAGAAATTTGACCGATTTTTGTCAATATTTGATATTCAAATGCTAATAAAAAAAATTGTGCCTATGTATTCTTATAATTTTGTAATCACTATAAGAATAACTTATGAGAAACTTTGTGTTAAATTTTAAAATATTTTGATTGGGCCAAAAAAATTTTTTCAAAAAAATTGAAAATTTCAGTCATCTATTAATAGTTCAAAAAAAGTCAAAATACTTTGAAATTTAAATAACATAAATAAAACGCCAATCTAAATAACTGGTAAAATTTTCAAGTATCTACGACTTATACTTTTTGAATAATAACAAATATTTAAAATCGTTATCGTTACCCTATTCCGTAAAAATTTAAAATTCAAACGCACTTAAAGTTTTTTCTTTAATGATGCTTCGAGTTTTCTCTATAGATACTTGAAGGAAAACTTATGGAAAAATTAGTGTTGTATTTTTAATCCTTAGTTATTAACACAAAAAATTTTATGATTTTTCAACTTCAAAATTATTTGCAAATTTTCGAGTTTTCGACGGATTTCGTAAAAATTTGAACTATAAACGCTTATAAAAAAAATTGTGACTAATGATTTTTAATTTTTTTTAGCTACAATAAGAAAAACTCATAAGGAACCTTGTATTAAATTTTCAAAATTTTTTGATCATTTAAAATTTTTTTATCGACACTTCAAAAAAAAAAAATTTAAAATTTCAGTTGTCTATAAATAACTCAAAAAAGTCAAACGTTTCTGAAAATTTAACTGTGTATAGATTATACTAACATAAATATTTGGTGAAAATTTCAAGTATTTACAGTGATTATTTTTTTAATTACAACCATATAAAAAAATTGATTTTGTCAAAAACTGGTTTTGCGTGAAAATTCCCGTTTTTCTGTTACTTTTTTAGGGTTTTTCCTGACGCTTTTGAAAACTATTGGAAATTTTTTACTTTTGACCCCCCCAAAGTACCAACTAGATTCACTTTCCTATGAGAAACTGGGCTCACTTTTTAAAATCGAAGCATTTTTACTGCTCCAAAACGTGGTGACAGACACAGAAAAAAAACACACATCATTGTAAAATCAATACATTCAGCACTTCGTTCAAAATCTAAAATGTCTGATGTATGTTCTACCCCATAATTTTTACTGCCCTCTAGGAAGAGTATTTAATTTAGATAATTATACTTACGTCTTACAACTAATACTAGATCTATACGTTTATTATAAGAAGTGCATATAGTTCATTGAACATAGAATCCACTTAAAAAAAATATTTGTTTTGTTTGGGTAAAAATTTTCAAATAGATTGAAAATTGCATATACAAAATGTATCTTGTCATGAAACAGCAGTGGGTTTTTAATACTTCAAAAAAAATGATAATAATAATAATAAACTACTTTCAATATGTATACCATTATAACATATATTATATATATATATATATACATATGTATGTATGTATAAGATCCGTTAAATAATATTGGTTTTTGGAAGTTAATATTATAATGTCAATATAATATCTCCATGTGTATTATTTGGTCATAAACGTTATTTAGCATTATGAATGTGTATTAAATTGCCATTTCGTAATTAACGTATTATAATATATTATATATACTGCAATATACCTTCTTGTGTTTTCTATTCTGAAAATGGAATGGGTCGGTTTTTTTTGACATTCAGATCGCGTATTTGACACGAAGTGATTATTTATGATGTAACAGCACAATAATACGTATGCGATACGTGTTTATAAATATATATATATTGTATATTATATATAATGTATGATAGTAATGCACGTATTTAGCTGATAAAGTGAAGTGAGTCGTCAGTATGCGAGTAATTGATGTCACGTATGAAGTCCGGAATGGAAACGTGTTCGGAAAATATATACAATATACATGGATAGCACATGGGAGGGAAATTCTTTATGATGATACTAGTAGAGGAAAAGCAAGAGACTCGATCCTAGTTAAGTCTTCGAATTACAATCTTACGTGACCCATTTGCCACAACAGCTGTAACAGCAGAACCTATCTCATACTCAGTCATCTGTTCCAATGTAGTATCCCACTTCAACACCACCTTGCTTCGAACCATTCGTTGAATTTAGGGAAAACAGAGCATATAAGGAGTGGTAGGGTGGAAAAACACTAGCGTGTGTGATAACGAACACATAACTACATTTCCTACTACCGGCAATATCACCTAGTCTGCGCAAACTCTCGAGGGTAATTGTTTCGAGCGACAGCATAATCTCCACGACGCACGTACCTACTCTACCTAAGTATAAAATACAATTATACATTTATTATATGCATATGTATTACAGGCATGCGTGACTGGTGGAAATTGTGATGGAGGAGAAGTTTCACGAGTAGTAGAGTGCGTGTGAGTATACAAGAGGTGACTCTGTTGTGGATAAATCACTTAATAAAAAAAAGATTGAATTTTTAAACTGGACCGGAGATTGTATGCACTTAAGACAAACAAAAAATCTAGACCTAATTTCATTTATAAATAAAATTTTAATAGTTAAGTAGCAATAATAAAAAAAACAATTATGTTATCAGACATATTATCACATAAAAGAAAATAATCGTTAAAAACTTATATTGTAAAATGTATGATCAACGTTTATCCATAATATTACGCAGCAATAGTATCTGATAATTTACAGAATAACTGAAAGTTGAATGACTTACCTAAATTTATTGGTGGCCAGTTCACCGAGTTCGTAAAACTTGATCTCCTCAGAGAACACGTCCAACGGCACCGTGGTTGGCCTCCTCAGTCGGCCTCCGCTCTGGTAATAGTAGAGAATGGCATCGAACGTCGGCCGGTTCCTGTCGAAGAAGTACTCGTTGCGCAGTGGGTCGAAGTACCGCATCCGCCGACATGGGTCTCCCAGCAGCGTGTCCGGGAACTGGTTCAACGTCCGCAGCTGCGTTTCGAACCTCATACCACTCACCTAAAACGGATTCGATTAAGAAATATGTAAGTATCAAAGTAATTAAGTATTTTATGTATGTTTATATGTACGATATTATATTTATTAATTGTACGAGTAATAACAATTAATACACAATAATAATAATTATATTTTCAATAATATTAATTATAGCTCTTGTATGCAGGATCGATATATGAGTAGTGAGTTCCTAAAGAAAATATTATAACAATATAAATGTTATTTTGTAACTGGCTGATCTTTTTTTCTCATTAAGTATAAAAACACTTATTGTTACAAGTTCAACATAAATATAAATATCTTCAGAAAAATTATTGGTGTATTATTAGATTAGAGGATTATTTTTTCTTCGCAAGTGGTTACTATAGGATATAAAAAATTAAGCGTTGTTAGTATTGTTAAACAATATGTTTAATGTATATGAATCATGACTATAATGAAAGAAGAAATTTGATGACTCGGTTATTGAATCTAAATAGCTAGGGGTTTCCCCTTAAAACTTTCATGTTATTATACCTTTTATACTCTTAAAAAACAAAAAATCACTTCAAAAGGTAACAAAAAACTTCCGTTGTATTACTCTACGTATGATCTTAAAATGATAATAGTTAACGTAAAAAAACAACGAATCTCGCTATAACTCAAACTTTAATAATATATTACTTTTATTAATATTTAATTAGTTAAATCTTTTTATCTTAACATATCTGTTATTATTCCTAAAAAGTGCAGTATTTTGGATAATTAATTTTCACGGATAGACGTAGATTGATGCATAGATGAAAATATAGTTTGTAAAGTTTATAAATTGTAACGATTATATTATTAACCTATAAAATAAATATTTATTACTTAGTGATATAGTATAATTAATATTATATATACCTATATTATTGTCTTGATGGTCAATCCAAATTTTACGGGGACTTTTTTTTTGTTATCATTACGAAATATTTTACAACGAGACACATTTTACCATTTAAATAATTCGAGAAAATCATTATATATGTTTTCGTGTATACTTCTATGATTGTAGTCGAAAAATAGAGATTTAAGTGCTCTTGTTTTTTTTTTTCAAAAATACCACTATAAATGGTGCGCTATACATACAATTACAAAGGTCAATAAGAAGAAGTTATTAAATTATTACGATATTTGATGGTCACAAAAATTATAGTTGCATTTATTTTTTGGTTATTAGATATATTATCTTGTAAACTATAAATTAATTTCATAACTTTACGATTGAAATACATAAAAGCACTGCAATAAATATTAAGAGGTTTCTTAATATTTTAGGGGCATATTTCCTGATTTTACAGTATTATACATAGTAATAATATGATTAAAAATTTCATAGAGTCAAGTAAAAATTATATTGATTTGAGATGTTAATCTATAGTTATAAAACAAATTCAAGGTCAACATTTTGCTTTAGAATCAGTGTAATATTATATTTTATAGAACAATGTGTATCTATTGAATTTTGAATTAAAAATATTTCTCATGTATAGAATAAAAAATTATATTAACATTATATTAAAATTTAAATTTAAAATCAATTTCCCGTTACATTTCTTGATATAAACACATTCAAATATGTAGATATGATAATAATAACGGCATTCTATACTCTTACCCTTTGGGGTGTTAAAATATTTATTTAATTTAATAAATATTTATTATTATTATTATTATTATTATAACTGCAGCATGTTCGTTTAGGTACGTTTTAAAACATTAAAAAGATGGACGAACTATTAGTCTGAAGTGTACGAACAATTTATATAATGATATTAAAATATTATAATATGATTATACACATGAGTGTAGAGTAGAAACGTTAATTTGTTTCAAAAAATATATTATATCGCTCTAATGCATCACGTAAGAACTTTATTGTGCAAATATGATATGAATGGTGCCTATTAATAGTGGTATAATTTCTGTAGTAGGTAAGAAGGTAGATGTAAGTATAGTAGGTATAGTACCTTAAACAGGAAACAATAGTATTTTATTATCAAGCAACGAAATAAACGCACAACTATTTGATTAAATCTAAAATGATTGCCATTTCGCCGGAGCATATCGTAAAATCGAAGAAACACACACTTATCAAGATAATATTTATTAGCGTTTGATAACCACTAACTACGTGGAACATTATGTGCACATTATACTATACGTGCTGGATTCCTATATATATTATATTATGATAATATATTATTACAGTATCGTAACGTAAACTAATCAAACTTTGTATACTTAACTTGCATGTTTCGTTGTTGTCGAGACCTATAGTATATTATGTTAGAGATAATAATAATCGATAAAACCAAGAGCATGGTAAAATATCAACTAAATTATTACCATTAGTATTACTATTGTTGTTGGTTGTGTCTATGATTATATTATTATTGCGCATATTATTGTAGTTCGACATCGAATATACACGGTGTTCAAATAATAATTTATAAAAGTAATAATATACCGATTTTAATTTCAAAACTAACCAATACGTCATTAATAATATGCCCTTACAATTGTTACTTATAGGGTTACAGTTACGTATGTGATTAAGCGTAGGTGTGAATTTGTATTAAAATGATATTTTTTATACTGTACAGTTATTGTTATTATATACTTCAGTTACAATTACCGTACAAATATGATAAATAAAACAATAACATTAGTTATAACATTATTAAATTCCCATAAAAAATACGTTTTTATTTTTATCATATAATTTTAGAGAATATATTTATTACTGTACGTCCGAGAAACTTATGAGTAATAGCAAAACGGAAAATTACACTCCAGAGACACATTTTAATAACACTGTGCCGGGGGAATTTGCCTAAGACCTTGTTTGAATATATAATTGAAAATAAATTAAACTCATATTATATTAAATCTTAAACTTATAAAAAGATTTAGAATGATTATTATTCTTTGTAGCTGTTTTTCTCCTTTTACTTTATCATTAACCTTATTATGGGTTCAGAGAAAATACACCACATTATTATTATATATAAATTATAATGATCATTAATAAAATAAATAATTGTTGCATTTTCGTAAAAAATTGATCTTTAAACGCTTATGAAAAAAAATTTACTTACGATTTTTGATTTTTTTTACTACAATAAGAATAACTTATGAGTTACGAGAAACCTTTTATTATATTTTTAAATTTAATAACCGAACATTTTTTTATCGACTTTTCAAAAAAAAAATAAAAAATACTTAGGGGAAATCGAAAATTTCAGTTGTCTATAAATAGGTAAAAAAAAACCCATAATATTTAAAAAATGTAAATGTATATAGATAACACTAATATAAACGTTTGGTGAAGTTTTAATTATTTACATTGATTCGTTTTTGAGTTATAAGTTATAACTATAATATAAATAAATAGATTTTGCCAAAAACTGGTTTTGAGTAAAAATTTCCATTTTTCCCTATTTTTTTGAAAACTGCTGAAAACTTTTTACTTTTTACCTCTATAATGCACCAAGGATATTTAATTTGTCATCGGAAACCACCCCTTAAGTTTTAATTGTTAAGCATTATTTCGACAAGTTATGCTGTACAGTGTACAGTGTACACAGATACACAAAAAAAAGACAATACATCATTGTAAAATAAATACATTCTTCACTTCGTCCAGAATATAAAACTAATGTGTATGTATAAAAAAAAAAAGTTGAGAATGATTTTCTACTCTACATAATATCTATCTATCATTAAAAAAAATATATCAACATATAACTAATATATTAATGTATACATAATATACAATTATTTATATTTTGTTTATTCTACTTATTCTCATGTTAGTATTGTATTGATACTTAATAAATTCATAACTAATAATATTTAAACAGCAAATAATAATTAATACGATTAAATAATGATTATACAGTATGATGATATAATAATTGAATATTAAAAATAGACAAAGCGACAAAATCGCATTATTGGTTCGATATTTTGTTTATTATTTCAGAAATTCAATTTAATTAGATAATAAATGTACAAATTTATTGTTATAAAATTGAATATTAATTTTACATAAATATTTAAATATGCGTAGGTTGTATAACAATCAAATATAACATAATCATATTTTTAAAACAGTATCATACCGTATTAAATATGTACAATCAAGCTCTAATATCGGTTAATTTGATTCAACTGGTCATGTCTACAGGTTTAAAAACCGGTACTCAACAAAATACGCGTTCATATTATACTCCAAACGTTAATTAATAAGCGTGTTATATAATATTGGAGTGATTATGCGAACGTTATACGCGAGGGTGGGTACTTCGTCACACGAAAGGATGACACGCATTATAAACCATTAGAGAATCATTAATTTGGCTCCACCGCACCCGTCTAAAATAATAAATAACGTACAAGAGTCTATATATACGTCACCCGGTGCTCTATATACGGAGTGTCATCTTCTGTACTTCCTCTCAACTTCCTTTACCCCTAACTAAAATCTCCAAAAAAATCTTTATTCCTCTTGCTCCCGGCTCCGTCATCTTCTTTCATTGAGACTACTTTGCTAAAGGATTTTATAATATATTACGATAATGTCATAGAGAAAATAGTCTACATTGACATTGAAGAAAACATCAGCAGGAAGTGCAGATTGTCACTGTTTGTTCATAGTTTCATACCACGCTCGTTACAAGGTTAGGTTAGTTATTGTTATATCTGATTAAAATATAATATGTTTTTAACAATTTAGTTTATTTTGAATACTCATTAAAACGTTTTTTTTACATTTGTATATGTGATAGATACGTTAAAATAGAAAAAAAACGCATGCATAATATAAAGTGTATGAGGGCAATATGTATTATTATTATATCATACATCTCAATGATAAGTGTTAATAATACGATAAATATGTAATTCATCGATGAGTTATACCGAAAAGAGTCGAAATGAATATGTGATAAGCATAATGTTGTAATATTATTATTATTCTGGTCACTCTAAAATCATAATATTAGATGAATGAAAATTAAGATAACAGTTATGAAATACAAAAAGCGTACGATAACACTGCATTGCTGCAGTGGTGTTTAAAAATATGTTTTATCTACTTAATTAATACAATTTTGTTATTAAGTTTTTAATGATTTTGGCTGATACTTAAAATCATTGTTAAATTTTTTCCTTGATCAACCCTAAAACCTTTGCATTTATAAGGAATAAGGATGCTTTGAATAATATATATAATAATGCAGGGGAGCTAAATTCTAAGTCGTTAAAAGAGGGAGGCTAAGTCTGTATTATTTACACCCTCTTCACCCCAAGTTAACCGTTCGAAAGGACACAAAATGCATTTATTAATATCTTAAAAATAAAATAGAATAGTGAATAGTACTAACGTAAGCAAAACAATGTTTTTAAACATTTATGCAAACGATTTATTTTCCATTGAATTATATGCAGGTTGTTTAGATTAAACATACAAATTATGAAATTTGGTGAATTCAAGAAGTCTTATATTATATTAATAGACTCGGTGACGTTCGCTGATATTTCATATTAGGTAAGAGATAAAATAAAATTTCAAGTTAAAACTTAAAAAAAAAGGTATTTTATTAATATACCTTTTTATTTTCCATGAAAGTTTGTATACCTATAAAATTTAGCAGTCCGTATGCACTTTAACGAACATTAACTCGTAAAATTGATGCTAATGTATCAGTATAAGTACATAATACGTCATCGTACATATTATATTAAATTAGGTATATATTAATATTAATATTATATGTTCCTTAATCTTACCTAATCGTTTGGAGGATTTGGATTTTGTCAATTTTGGTTGAGGAGGTTGTTATCCTTATTGGGCAGTGGTCGATTATTAAGGTGTTTAGCAAGATGGTTAGTTTTATTTGGAGGGTTGATTTATAGTAAACTTAAGAATAAAGTGTATTTATTTTGTACATCATTGAGTGAGTTTTTCATTTATATTAATTTTCACATCAGTTTTTCGTATAATTAGAAAATTATACTGTTGTATATTATGCTGTGAGGGGAAAGCATTTTTTTAAAATGGTTTTGAATAGATGAAATAAAAAAAAAGTAAATAGGGATATTAACATACTATAATCTCCTTATGTTTCACCTCTACACTTCAATCAACACATATCCAATGATGCGTAACTTTGTGCTTACGTATAGTTCTATTATATTTTATACTAATACCGAGTACGATTATGATATTTACATGCATAAAATCTGTGTTTATTCGTGTGTTATAATATATTATAAATATTTAATCGATTATATAGTTACACTACAAATATCTACTCTTTATATATCTATAAATCAAGTATACATATAATATAATACAAATAAAGGTAATCCATTTAACGTAAGCCACTCATCATTTCAGAAAATACTAACGTTTTTTTTTTTTTTATATTTTTATTAAAATTTAATAGTGGTTCTAAACAATATTTTTTACTAGTTTTTATTTTGTATTATACGTACATTTTTAATTTTATATTTCAAAGCAAAATATTATTTGGAGTATTTCATCAATTTACAAAAATACAATTTTAGACAAGTATTATAGTACATTAACAGTTAACATTAATAATTAGTTAATAATTATCTAAGGATTAAATAAGCGGCTTATAGTGTTAGGCTTCCCGGTACACTAATCCACTCCGCTCATCTAAGCTTTAAATATTTATAAATGATAAGATATTAGTTCAAAATTTTGACTTTTATTCATTACAATAGAATACTTAAAAAAAAAAAAAAAATGGTAAAAATATAAATATTTTTGAAAAGTGTCATTTTTTAACGCCTAGGTTAGGTTAGGTTAAAGTGTCGTTTTTTAACGGCTAAACATTTTAAATCAAAAATATTTTCAAAAACATTGAGTATCTTACGTTAAATGAATCACCCGATATAGTTATACAAAATATGATTAACGATAGAACTTAATATATGCTCGCTATGAATTCCGCTCTCGAAATTTTTAACCGATTTTAGAGACTAATGAATGCGCACGAGGGCTCTTCACGTTCTACAAGAATGAAAGTGGCGGCGAGAAAATCGCCCTCGATTTAGGACGACGTCTTATCCACACTTTCCCCTCACGGCCATACTATGTTTTCCATTGTACAACGAGCGTTATATTACATAAGAGTTAAGTGCCCGTATACATATATTTTGTATGATGTATATTATATAAAATATATAATATATCTCGTAGGACATCCTCTTGAACTATGTCTACATTTATCATAAAACGACTGTATGTGGTAGTCATCACTACTCGACCGTTTTTGGTTAAACACAGACGAATAATATAATAATCCCATGAGCATTTATTTTTGTGCTACAGTATGAAATTCGATATTCGTCACATTCATCTTGAAGAATTTACTGTGATAGTTTTAAATTTTTATTTTAAATACGTTATTTTTAACCCCCCACCCCACCACCGATAAGTATATTGGTACTTGATTATTGAAGCTAACATAGTTTTAGTTTGACAATCCGACTCCTTATTATAATTTGTGGCTTAGTCATATATATTTTTTTTCCATTCCAAAATATTATACCATTTATGGATTTTAAATATCGAGTTCCTAATACCTATTTATACTATTTACAATATCTATAATACAGTAAAATAAGTTCTGAACTCTTAAAGTTACCGAACTTTAAATTAAATAGAATATAAAAAACATTAATTAAACTGATTATATCATAAAACTGTTATATTATATAAGTATATCATTAAACATGATATAATATCTATGGTATCGTTAAATACATTTATCAATAAAGTTATAATTGAATAAAAAAAAATAAAAATAAATACATAATGTCTTAATCACAATATTGTACCGACCAACAATATATTTATATTTTAATTCTATTTAATAGATTTTAAGTTAATAAATAAAAATAATAAAATAAAAGATTGATATTTTAATATATTATATTATTGATACTATAAGTATATTTTTATTCACATTATACCTAAATAGTTATATACTCGTATTAAACTTGTTACGTAACAGTGGTTTTGAATTATTTTTAGTTAACTAATCAAGATGATGCGTGATGGTTCACTAATACATTTTTTCTTAAATTCGATGGGTACTTATAAAAAACAAAAATCCTCCATGATAATGCAAACTCAGTTACCGCAACTCTGCTGGTGCTATATGATTTTTTTTTTACGCGATGAACGCACGTTTCGAGTGCACTCCAAACGGTATCTATTGATCACAATTATGATATTATGTTTCACAAAACGTGTGAATAAAAATGATAAAAGAAAATAGTTTAAAAAGTCCAATATCCGATCTAGATGAAGAAAATGCGTAATAGTATAACAAACGGGAATTTTCTCAGCTATAAAGTATGAAAACTCCCAACAGTAGTGTATAGTGTCAATAAATATTACACAAATTTTGAATTTAATTTTATGAGTAATTGATTTATCTTCTTATTCCCTCTGGTTAGGTTAGCTAACCTAACTTCCCATCAGGCCCCACTCGACGGATCATTATATGTGCACCGTATTTACAACACGTTTATATATTATATGCATATTATAAGAATAGACGGTTTTTTACAAAAGAAATCTTGTAATTTTCTTATGTTGACAACATTGATGGCTGACATTTTTATAGTTTATCCGTTTTAGCCTCAAGTTAGGTTAGCTTTTAATCCAAACCTCCAGCGAGTGTGCTGTGTAATTTCAATGTAAATTGTTTGAGCAGCTATATTATATATAAACATCGTTTCTCAATGACCGCGTGGCGTTAGTCAATCTCGAACCGTTTTTCAATGCCAAAAATGGCTGAAGTACGGCAATGGTCGAGAAAAACGTTAAATTAAATCGTCATGGGTACCAAAATAAATCAAACATTCATAAATTGCTATAATATACACACCAAGTCAACATGGACACGTTAGATGCTAGAATATCACGTTTTTTTTTTTTACATACAACTGTGAAATTATTCCATTAATACAGAACAAACATTGCCATAATGTTTTCATTGTAATTATATGGCATGGTAGACAGATGAAACATTAACTTATATAAAAACAATATACAAATAAAAACAAAAATAATGTTAAATATTTGTTTACTATTTTACACGTCAAATTTATGTATATATTTAATATCTTATTCATAAAAAATCATATTATAATGATAAGTTATAATACTTACGTTGATTGTTACTCTTTCGCAGAAGTCGTGATCGTGCGGTATCGGTTCGAATGTCGCGCTCCCCGAACAGTGTTGAGGATGACCGTGTGTGAGGCCTGTGCCAAGACTTGCCCCTGGACCACAGCCGTCTTCGTCTTGGGTACTGAGTTTCGGCAGTGACCTAAACAATACCGAAAATTAATTTATGATAAAATTAAGTGGTTTTTTTTACTTTTTTTTGGCATTTCAGAAATTTGAACTTAATGCTAAACTATACGTGAATATATTTCATGAGTTTTATATTTATTATGATAAAGTTTTTTTTTACATTGTGTTTAAATAATTGCAAAAATTGAGTTAAGTAGACACTTATAATTCTTAAATAGTACATACTTCTAACACATTACTAATCGTCGGTATAATTAGTATATATTAAAGTATGTATTTATATTATTGTAATGGTCAAATATTTCAAAAAAAATGTATAGCAACACTAGAGAAAAAATGTTCATTGGTTATATATATACATAAACATACAAGCCATATATTACATATACAGGGCATAAAATATTAACAATTTTTTTATCTGTAAAGATTATATTTTGTAATAATATAGCCATATAGGTACATTATATATGATAGAGATTTGTTAATATGATGTCCTATTATATTAATTAAGTATAAAAATCATCCGATTATAAGCGAACGTGATAAACATAAACGAAATTAATATGAATGAGTATTATAATATTATACTCTCCAATTCATAGGAATTAGAATGATATTAATCATATTAGTTTTTGAACCACCTTCTTTTTAGTGTCTTTTGGCGGGTACATTTCTTATTATTATTACAACTTAGTATTATAATATTACACAATACATATGTAGAATTATTATTACGCATATTTAAATGCGATCTGCGAAATGCACATTATTAATTGTTCTAGCCGATTTTTGAACCGTTGTTGACCGGTGGAGTTTATAATAACATAACAATAACATAATAATAACATATTAAATATATCGAAACATGCAAACCTAATTACCATAGATTAACGGAATTTAAAAGTGCATTAAAAAATGATAAAAATGGTTAAAATTTCATATAACTATATACCTTGATTGCGTGAAAAATGTTTTCGATGCTACCCGTAATATTATTACTGTGCATAATACTATCATACACGATATTAAAGTATAAGTATATATATATATATAGCCACTTTTACTAGCGCGTTAGTTATAAATGTATAATATATAATATGATATAGCCATATAGGTATAAGATATACATTGCAGTAGCCCATCTGGTCTTGAAGTGAAATATAACGAAAAAAAACGGAAAATATTAGGTATAGCCAATGAGCTGTTGTTATAATATTGTGGTGTGTTTTTGTCAGCCCAATTACTATGCATAAAATAATAGTAATAATAATAAAAATATGCGGAAATCTGTTAAAAATTTACGAAGTTGACTGCGATCACCGTTTTAAAACTATCGCCAAGTATGAAATGCTCCCTAATTTAAATATATGGAATGTGAGTATATTTAACGCCAAATAATAAACGGCACGTGTTCTATTGAGCGCTTATGTTTTGTATGTCCTCATCAATCAGACCTTTCGACGATGACACGAAAAAATTTATCAAGTGAGGTGGTAGGAGGTTAAGACTGTGAAAAAAAATAATATATGCTTATACATCGGTATAGTTTATGTTGTTTCATTTGTGAGTAGTGAAAATATAAAGGTGAATGTAAAACAAAAATTTAGCGAGTGTGACTGCAGCAGCTATACGCTACGACTAATGTCTATATCACATATCCATATTTATATATATTATATAAGATCATAAATCATATTAAAATTTAAAATCTTAGAGTAATGAGTAGTAGTAGTATCTGTTCTATAACTTAATGTGGTGATTGTTTTGGTAACCACTGAAGAACGTGAGTCGGGGGCACGACTGCCGGTAACCGTGGTTACCACTACAGACCAGACAGCGCGGCGACCAAACCCATAAACCACCACTACCACTGCTACTACCACTACAGTCTCGACCCGGCTGATTATGGAGACTATGTTCTGGGTTTCCTGTTTGTGTGTAAATTGCTGCGTAACCGAAATAATAATAAAAAAACCACTATCTTCTATTTACAACAAAAACAACGATAAAGACGATGGGAAGTAGTGGGAGGATGTTGGGAAAAAAACCTTGAAATTTAAACAAAATAGTATCAAATTCAAGTAAAAGATGAAAAAATACACAAAATTAAAAAATAACCCTGATAATCTTAGAAAAAAATATTTCGAAATTCCATTTACTAACATATATTATATATATGAGACATATGAATAATGTTTGGTTTTTTTTTTTTTTAATTGAAAGTAGACTTAGTTTTCATTTAATTTCGTTTTTTTTGTGTTTAGAAAATTATTATTATATCGTGTTTGAGTCGAAGTATTTACAAAACAAACATAAACTTGTACCATGCGATTATGTCATTGTTATTGTATTTAAATTAAGGATACTATAATAACAGTTTGAAGTTACTATTAATAATTTCCCATTAAATTGTATAAAATAAAATGATACATGTTAGCTAATCATATTTTATAACTATTATATTATGTTGTATAATGTAGAAAAGGTTTACACGAAGCAATATAAGCAATATTATTTATCACTAATATCATAACGTCATAATCCATCGGGATACATTTTTCTATTATTTTTTTAGTTAAATGGTTTTATGAGCAATCACTACTATTTAATATCACATAATAGTTAGAGAACCGTAGTTTTGACACGAAATCTAAGTAAAATAATTATATTTATTTAATATTGCACATAAATGATATGGCCAACCAAGAAACCAAATTGAGTTTAAATATCACTATAAATAACACAACAAGGGTAAGCAATGTCAAAACCTAATTCACAAATAAATCATTTGTTATTAGAAAAACTAATGGAAGAATTTATACCACCTGCAAAATAAAAACGGCTCACACTTTCTGATTTACATAGCAGAAATATGTTTATTTTTTTCAACAAATCATCAGAAAAAGCGCGATCCCACTCTAATAATAAAATGCACATTAGAATTATGTCTAAAATATCTTACAATACTTAAAAAAAAATTAGCACACGGTGCAGTGTATTAGATGCATTCACCGAAGAATAAGTCGTCCCAATGATAAAGTTTATTCCTCGAGTTATTTACTAAATAAACTGAAAACTTTTTTTAATTACTTATTTTTCAACAACAAATAAATAAAATATATATATATATGTATATATTATAGACTAATTGCCCACATTTTTAAAACCTTAATTATATTTATACAAAACAAAAAATATATATATATATATAATATATATGCATAATATTATTTTGTAGGTATATTACATATAAGTGTCTTAAGAATCTGAGAAATTGAGTTTTAAATTTTAAGCGAAGCGATAAATGTATTGTTTTTACAACAAAGCGTTTATTTTTGTGTTAAAAAACTAGTTTTCTTCAAAGTAAATTTCGTTCTTTAGTTGTAACTAAAAGCCCAATAAATAAGGTATATATGACTTGACAATTTTACCAAATATTTATATTAGATATTATATTAACTTTCTACTTTTTTAATTTTAGGTATTTTAACTAATTTATAATAACATTTTTGAATTTGGGTAAAAAAAAAAGTCTAGAAGAGTTCAAGTAAAATGCTTATACCCCAATTAAAACAATACATGTATATTTTAAATATAGTTATACAAATTGAAAATTGAATAGTAAATAACATAAACATTTTTATTTTAGTAGTTTAAATTATATATTATACTAAATACATTTTACAAAGTTAAAAGATGAATTATTATTAACGATTTAAAAAAAAAATATTTAAAATTTATATTTTAATACATAAGATATTGAAATAAATGGTTATATGGCTTCTGATATGTAAAATTCACTTAAACTAAAAAATCTAAATAATATGAGTACATATAAACATTTTTTTTTTTTACATTTGCAGCTTACATTTTTATAAAAGTAGATACTTAAAGAGGAATAATTAGTTAAGTAATTGTTTTGTAATTCAAAAATAGTATTTTGAGGTTTTAGGAGTTTTTACGTATTTCTACGGTAAATCTGTATTCAATCAAAATAATAATAATCTAATTTAATTTAGAAATATGATATTTACCACAGTCAAGTATCTAGGTCTATTTAGATAAAAGACTTCGAGCAACTCATATAAAAACAAAAAGAAAATCTTTAAATCTTATATTATACAAATTAAAATTACTGTTCTCATCAAAAATGACACTAAAAATATATATATATGCTGATTTAAAATTAATTTATACGCATCTAAAGATTTTTCAATCATTATAATCAATAAACCTTCAACTTCTCAATATTGCATTATGGTATGTAGTTAATAGATTTCTGTATCACGATCCCAAAGTTCCAAAAATACAAAACTTTATTCTTATAATTTTAATAAATTCCACAAAAACGTCTTGAACCACTCTTATCCATTTATCGCCAACCTAGATTCTACACATTACCTGTTAACGTTCCCCGTTGTCTCAAAAGAAAATAGCTGTATAATTTTATCATTAAGAAGACACTACAACTGTATGTGTTTTCTACGTCTTACAAATGTAAATCATTGCAAAAACTGTTTTGCACGGGGAAAATGGAGAATGCTACAATCATAACTAAGAAACGAAATTTGCCCCACATATAAAGGAAAAGTTAAACTGTGAAATATAGTTCTATTTTTTCGATATCACTTATAATAAAACAGTTATTATTGTTTCAAAATCGATTATTTTTGTGTTTTTATACTTGAATAACGTTTTTTGAAGATCCGATATTGCACAAATAAAACGATTTTTTAAAGCTAAAGTTCTCTTTTATATGTGGTGAAAATTTTGTTTCTTAGATATTACTGTAACTTCTTTGGTTCTTTCCCATGCAAGATAGTTTTTCTATGTCATACATTTGTAAGTCGGAGACAACACATACGGGCGTAGCGTACTCTTAAGTCAAACTAAACTGAGTTCATTTTGGAAGAAATGTCAATGGATAATCTCTTCCCTCAAGACATCCAGCCCAGTTAAAAAATATCAACTCATTTACTTAATACAGTGTAACCTCTAATATTACTCGAATCGATTTTGGGTGAAAAAATAATTCGATTTATCAACAATTTTCATTACAGAGAACCTCAATAACTCATGAATGAAGGCAGGGGCAAAGGAATTTTGTTAAGCTATCGACAATTCGACTTATAGAGGTTCGAGTTAACGAGGTTCCACTGTATATAGGTTGTAAATGTTTTCTACATTTTCAATAATAAATCATATACATATATTATATTATAAATTTGAGGAATTTGTTAAAAACTAATCGACATACCATATTACTAATCATAAAATAAATTAAAAATAGCAATATAATTATATTTCAATAAATATGTATATTAATTTATCTCCATAGACTGTATCGACACAGCATTATTTATCTTTTACAACAATTTATCATTGAATTCAAATTTAACTCATCCATTATTATAATGATCTATATGTATATATTTATTTTGATTATATTCAATATAATATACATTATACACCATGAAAAGTAGATAGATTGATTCTGTTTTACAATAAAATATGGTTAAAAATACAAAATAAAATAAATATAATATTATAATATTATTACACTTTTAGAATAATTTAACTAACTCTAATTAGTATATTAGATAAAAATTAATTTTGATTTTGTTTGATTTTATTTAATTTTATTCAATTTTTAACTTGATACACAATATTAAAATACTCTACCCCATGTAATTTCTAAACTTTTAACTTTTACATTACGCATTGAAAACTTAACGAATATTAATAATTTACGTAAATTGGCCATTCAATTTTTAAATTTTAAGTTTAGGTGTAAACCTAAACTAAAAGTATAAATAATATAAATAATCATAATAATTGAAATTCTCTATAATAAGAAGATAATTAATTATTCTTTAAAAAATAAAAACAATTTTTTTTGAAAAAAAAAAAATAATGACACACAAATAAATACCATTTGTATATCGACGTCGTAAAACAAATGTACAATGTATTGTGTGCGTTTATCTACTTCGCAAGTAAAATATTCAATTTAAAATTTTACGTAAATACACACGTATCTCTAGTATTATGTATTTTGATCTAATACAACGCTTCTATATAGTTACCTACGTAATACAATATACATTTTATCACCTATCCATAATATTATACATGCCACTCAAATACGCGTGTATTATATCATAATATATATATCTATTATAAATGTATCTTCTGAGTGATGATTTAACCCATATAACAATAAATAACTTTTCCGATGCTAGATCTCCGAACGAAACACACATTAGTGTGTCTGGATGGATACAAAATGATGGATTTTTTTTAAATATATTTTGATATATGTATGTATGTATTATAACATATATAAGTGTGTGCAGTCACATAAAAATCTGATACTGTAGGGTGTAGACCCAACGAACAGAATGTATAATGATAAATGCGTATAAATCATATATATTATTATATTTCACGCCTATATATAAAATGGGTTGTTCGTGAAATATGGCATTTGCGTTTGATCGCAATAATCAACTTTGCATCTACGGACACTCTACTGTCTCTACTACGTTATAATTATGTAACTAAAATGTATATATTATATAATTATTACAGTATGATAGTTCAGTAATATCGAGGGATGACTCAACATCGTCGTATAATAATATTATGCCATAGTGTTCAATATTATAAAGATAATATCGTTTAATTGGGATAATTAAAATATTATACATAATTTATGATATGCACATTTTCAATTTTGACAAGTTCTGATAAACTAATTCGAGTTCAATTTATGACAATCCTTAAAATATATGTACCTCTATTCTATTATTATATCAGTTCTAAAAATATCATACCGTTTATATCAGTCGGATTAATTATGGACTAAGTTATGATTAAGACTAATAATTATATGGCTTGGAAATTTTGGAAATTAATTTGTTTTATTTAATTTATGGAGACATGTATGAGACATGTAAACGTGAGGTAGATACAGATCCAAGTGTGGCAGCTATGTTGTATACGGAATATGGTGATAACATACATACACATAATAAAAAAGGGTAGTTAAGTGGGTAACGCTTTGCTGTATAGTAGGTATCGAATGGAGATGACTGCCAGCTTATGATAGGTAGAAAACCTAATCTAGTGGGTGGTAAAAAAGGTGGTTTATGTTTTAATGACTTAAATAAATACCCCAAAATTTAATCATGTACAGAAAGTATTATGTTAATAATTATTAAGTTGTATGCTAAAAATTTCTACGACTAGTAATTTTTAACAATAACAAAAGTCTAAAATTATTTAATAGTAAATCGTTATTTATTTGTGAATACAAATTTAAACTAAGGACAAAATTTTTAATTGGGCAACTTTTAAGTTTTTTTATAATTATTGTAATTTATAAAGAAAATCATGTAATACATTTTAAACTCCTAGCTACTTAGTACTTATACAAACATTTTCATGAATTACAACTATAAAATAGTTTTCAAATATTCATGATTTAAACGAATTTTTGTCAATATTTTAACTTCAAACGATAATAAAAAAAATAATAATCGTGCTTATGTGTTCTTATAATTTTTAGATCACTGTAAGAGTAACTTATGAGGAACTTTGTATTACATTTTTAAGCACCTTTTTTGACTTAGCAAAAAAAAAAAAATTATCGACATTTATATATAAAACAAAAAATAACGAATATTTTAAATGTCCACAAATAGCCGGCCATAAAATGAACGAACTATTTCGAAAATCAAATTCTGTAAAGAAAATACCAATCTAAAGAACTGGTAAAATTTTCAAGTATCTACGACTTAGACTTTTTGAATAATAATAAATATTGAAAATCGTTTGAGCATAAATCATTATTGTTTCGCGACTTCGTAAAAATTTAAAATTCAGACGTTCATAACATTTTTTCGTATAATGACGTTTCGAGTTTTCTCTATAGTCATTTATAGGAAGACTTATGGAAAACTTTGTGTTGAATTTTATAACTTTAGATATAAATACAAAACATTTTAAGAATTTTCAACTGCAAAATGACTTGTAAATATTCGAGATTTTGACATATTTCGTAAAAATGTGAACTTTAAACGCTTATAAAAATAATTATGACCAACGATTTTTGATCTTTTTTTTAACTACAATAAGAAAAAAATATGAGTTATAAGAAACCTTGTATTAAATCTTCAAATTGTATAACCAAACATTTTTTTTTATCAACATTTCAAAAAAAGTAGTCTATAAATAGATCAAAAAAGTCACTATAATTTCAAAATTTAAATGTGTATAGATAACACAAATATACACATTTGGTAAAAATTTCAATTATTTATAGTGATTCATTTTTGAGTTATAACTACAAATATACAAAAAAATTGATTTTGTCCGAAAACTAGTTTTGCGTAAAAACTCCTATTTTTCCCGAAATTTTTGAAGACTGCTGGAAACTTCTTACTTTTGACTTTTCTAATGCATCAAGGATATTCAATTTTCCATCAGAAAATACCCATAAAGTTTTAAATTTAAAGCATTATTTCGACAAGTTATGTTCAACACAAGCACAAAAAAATATAAAAAACACATCATTGTGTAAAATCAATACATTCCTCACTTCGTCCAGAAAACAAAATATATGTGTATATAAAAAAAAATTGAGAATTATTTTATAATTTACATAATACATATTTTTTATCATAAAAAAAAAAAAATAATAACTAATATATTATTTATGTATACATAATATTAATTATTAACAATTATAATCTATATTATTTTAAAATCAATACGTTCCGCACTCCATTCAGAATCTTAAATAAGGGTTCTGTAGGAGATCAAAGATAGATATATATTTTAAATACAAGTAATTTTTAACGTAAAACATTGTTAGGTTGTAAGTTTTCCTGTTATTTTGGATAAACAGAATTTTCCTACACATTGATATTGTACTATAACACTTAAGAGTGCCAAAAAAAAAATAAAAAAAATTAAAAACCTATGCCATGCCATAACGTTTCAGTAGTTTACCCTAATGGAACATTTCGCTGTTCGAATCGGTTGGAATTTGTACAGGGGTTTTAACGATAAATTGTTACCCCAGTTTCTTCAATATATAATATACACTCGACATTTCAGACTGAACGTTTGCCAAGACCCTGAAACCACTTCCGATTTTCAGATTTATCATTTATATTTCTTTCTGGGCGACTGGCGTGAAAAAACAACGCTATAAATTAATAACTCGACGTCACAAAATATATAAAACTCACTCTCACACACACAAATACTCGCATACAGCACCAGGACCTGCTAAAATGGTCGTTAGAGTTCTCGTCAGTTAAAACAATATTATGAACGAGTTTTTATTTTCTAGGCATCTTATGTTACATATGTCGTATGTCTCACATACATGGCCAAAAAAAACTAAAATTCGAATACATTATGAAAAATTAAGAAATAATTATTTGTTAGCACGAAAACATAGACTAGGTTACTATTTTAATAGTATATTTGCTTTAATTATTTGGTATAATATGTACTATAATATATCATCATTATTAAAACTATAATTGTTGATGTTTGATTTAACTCTTTTTAAATCATTTTTATAATTGTTATAATGTAAATATAAATTTATAATATAGTTTTATATTGCCATATAAATCACAAAACTTTCAATATTATATTTAATGATCATATGTTTATATGGAGAATATAGGTTTTATTAATTATTACTTTAGCAAACAAATAATACAAAACCATAATATTATATATGTGAAACATTTTACCTATTTATTTAATGGTTTGTTAAAATTTAACGAACCTTACATAAGTCCCTAACCTTTATACTAGAGAGCCATCAGGTCACTATTAGTTCATTAAAATGTTAAATTATTATTTAAAAATGATCTGACTATAGTATATTATCATCACTTCTATATATAACACGTAACACTACTGAGTATAAATTTATTTACATAGAAATATTATAATAATATTATCGAATGAAAACAAAACAAACATTACAGGCTAGATATACTTCGCTAAGATAAACGCTATATATAAAGTGCTTGATTATACAAACCTCTCTTTAAAGATCGATGTAAAGTGTATAGTGTATACCTATACTATTATCAAGTGTGTTATAGAGACACTTTTCATTTCCATGTCAAGAGAAAAAATATAAATTATTATTAAAAAAGATTAACATTAAACATAATAACTTGTATGTTAAAATTGTTTTTAAAATTAAATTCACTATGTTTACTATACTCAATTAATTGGTATATTTCGAAAAATTGTGGTACGTTATTGGTACTCACCCAACGACGACAACGTATAGGAAATGATGAAATACGACATTTAATTAACCACGTAAAAAGCGCCAGTAAAGAGCCAACTGATCAGAAAGATGATTTAGTATAATATATTGTTATATTGTTGTTTTAGGGAAGAAAATCCACTAGAATTTATTAATTTTTATCCAAGGTCGGCCGTCATCAGAATCAAGAGAACGCAACTCACACAAGGCTATCGTATGCAAATAAATATTGCACTGTACTCGATTCAAAAAAGCATTCGGCGTAAAGGTATTACCTAGTCTTCATATAATATAGTCCAATACTTATAATGGTTACATAAAGACACGAGAGCGAGCATACTTCACCTACAAAATATAATAAATGATAAATTTAAGGATTGGTTCTCGAAAAAACCAAACCGTTCGATGTTAGATGGACATTGATACTAGAAATCGAATACTTCAAACTCAAGCATTTCGAAAAGTTGTAGAGAAATAAGGTTCGATTTTGATCATTGGCGCAAATTGGAGGGGTGGCTAAGCCCCCCCCCCCCAAAGTCAAAAACTGAAATTATACCTATTATAAAAATATCAAAATGTTCGAACATGTCGATAAATAATGGATTCGAATTTGAGTTTGTGAAAATTAAGTTCGACCAAACCCTTGACTCAATTATATGATGATTTTACGTATTGTAATAAACGTCAAAGATAATATCGGTGTAAGTTCTCTAGTATAATAATGTATGCAATTTCCTTTAATGCTGCAAAATGCACAAACGAAACACCTCTCATACCTCCGAGTGTGTCTACGGCTCCAGCTTAACGTGATCGCATGACTAACATGAGCAACGCGAAATACAAAACGATAAAAACATAACAATAATATTCTAAAATGGTAAAATATGTTGTATAATATTATTATAAAACCGGAATGAAAACGTACTTTCCGGCATCGTCACCGTCTACCAGGCTAGCACCCCGGGGGCGTGGGTCCTGTCTCGGTTTGAGGACAGGGGTCAGCCCCCATTTCTCAACGAACTCGATCCGGGAAATGTTGGTCCCGTTGGGATGTTCGGCCCGTCAGCAGCATCAGACGCGGCAGTGACCGGTTGTGCACGCGGTCACGAGCGGCGGCAGCGGCGTCGGCCGTCCGCTCGCTGTACGCGCCGTCGGGTCGGCTCACGACGGCCGGCCACCGGGCTCAGCGGACCAGCGGCCGTCGCGGTCGTCACCGCCGACGCGTCCGGCCGGCATCGTCGCGGACGTGATCGCAGCGGCGGCGGCGGGGGCTGCGGAGACGGCGGCTGCTGCGCCCGCCGCCGCTGCGGCACCGATCGGGGCGGCGGCACGCACCGGACGCCGGCGGCGGCGGCGGTCACCGCCCGCGCACCACCGCTATGACGACGTGATACGACAGCGCGATGGACGAGCACGCGAATATTATTACCAATTAATTATTGTCGCACCGTCATTTCCGGCCCCGACGCGCTTTAACGTACGTGCAACGAGAGTCAAACGACCGACTTTATCGCGATTACGATGTTATGTGTTGTTGGGGAGTAGAACCGCCGCGTGAGTCGTACACGAGACGATTTGTCGTAGTATCTATTTCCGGCGGCACCTTGCGAAACTTGGTCGCGAGCACGACACGCCGTGGCGCGTTCGCATGATCGATAGACGAGCGCGATCGTGATCTATGAGATTTATGTTTGCCACACTACTTAGCAATAATATTGTCCGTCACCGTCGTTATATTTATTATTATTTTTACCGTTATTTATTAATTTTTTTAAATTGTATTATGTGATTAATATTATCGATGTCGTCGGCCGGTCGTTCGTCGTTACGGTGACTCCTTGCCGTACGCGCGCGTGTGCAACACTACTCACCACCGGCGGTACGGTCGCTCGTATACGACACACTAATACGACGCACACGCGCGCGCGCCCGTTTGGCTCGCGAGCGCACACACACACAGACAAGCACTACACAAACAAGGGCGGCCGGCGAGGGGGAGAGGGGTGCGACGCACAAACACCGCGGCTGGATGAGCGCACCATACCGAGCGGCGGCGACACGGCGTGCGGCGCGCTGGATCTGCCACCACACCCACCCACCCGTACACCACTCTACCCAGCGACAACGACTGTGAGTTCACCCCCGAGCATGCGTCCTATCTACCCTCTTTAGATATACAGCCATTATCGGGATTTTCTACGGACCTCGAAATGATTACCTCGTCGCTTCTCTCTTTTTTTTTTTCATTTTCTTCCTCTTCCGCGCTCCTTTTACCGTGTACTTTTTTTCACCCCCAATCGCTTCAACACACGTTACACGCGTGTGCCAAGTATAATAATATACATAGGTATGTGTATAATATGATATACGCATAGTAATAATACACGTGCACTCTCCCGCTGCAAATTAACAACAATAACCGATATGGTATCACACGTGCGTATTGTATTACCTATTTGTTCATACAAAAAACGCGTTTAAATTTCACGAAAACAATAATGTTTATTGTTACCTATAGTTACTTTTGGTGTATTCTGATGTTGTGTGATTTTTCCGATTGAGATTTGAGAACTAGAACTAGGCTCTGAGTATAGTGAACATTTACGTTTTCGTCTAGGTATAGTGGGTCAGTAAAAGGCTCCTATGGTTTTTTTTTATTTTATTATTATGATTACTATTATTATTATTATTCCTACAGACTAGTCAACTCGGGCGCGTTCGCATTTGAATTTCACCCGCGGCGGCGGCAATCGATCCGCGGCGGCGGCCGTGGCCGTGGGGCCAGTGTATCGCAATTTTTTTTCTATCATGGCGGTCAAACACGCACGCACTTTCTGTTTTTAACGCTTGTATCATGGTATTGTTGAGTCGCATTTCTCGCAGTTCTTAAAAATATGTTTAATTATAACGCATTGTAACGTTTTCTGTGCGTTTTCGTGTTATTTTTATATTAAATACGTATACAGGCTGTTTAAAACGTGGCTTGATTAATTTTAGTGCATATAATTTTGTCATTTAACTAGCGTACGACGATTAAAAAATGGTTAAAATAATAACGCGCTCGGGACTCATCGTATCACATTATATTTATACTATATTATACACCTGTATGGGGCTGGCTTCGCCCCAAGTTCGTGGAACTTGTTGCGTTTTTCGTATATTAAATTGCGCGTCTATAGAAGGGTCCGTCAAGACTGTTTTATATAGCTGATATATATTATATTGTAAAAGGGGTCTATTATAGAGAATGAGAGAGAGCTATTCATATTATAACTGTAGGGATGTGGTAGGAATACCGATTTGTATTTTTATTATTTTTTATTGTTGTAATTTTTACAAACGTTTTAATATAATCACATATCTGACTTGCAAAGCTGCAAAACGTTTGGTCAATTTGAACTTTGATAGTGTCATCATCAACACCCTTGTTAAAAATTATATTTATTGTTCTGTATAAGAAATATAGCTTTTAAAATTATGTTTAATTTATACACATAATGTGGTGATTATACGATATATCTAACCCGAATCATATATAAAGCATACTATGATATAATGTGATCAGTTTTTCCCAAAATGTTTATACTGTACACTTGTATAACATTTATTTATTGTACTTAAAAACAACTTTAACTGTAAAAATATATGAATATAATATACAACTAGTAAACCCACAACTAATTAACTCATTAAGAAATTAGGAGTTTTCGAATTACAACATAAACTTATTAACCCATTAACATTAGGTTCGCCATAATACGTATATGGTTTTTAAATTTTATTTTTAAGCTAACCAATCAAGTTTATTTGATATAATTATTTATCTATTTTAATATTTAAGTAAATGCATAATATATTACATACTATAATCGTTATTGAGGGTATGAAATATTTACCTGCTTACCTATTTTTTTTTATACAAAATTCATTTATATTGATATTTTCTAGAAATAAGTTCAATTTTTTAAACGAGTCATCGTTATAAACGCGAATTCAAAAAGCGAATGTCAAAATAGCGACGGAAAAATAGCTTAAGGACAATCAGTGAATATTAAAAACAACTAAAGTATATTATTCTACGATTATTATTATTATTTACGTGTATAGTTATACAGATAATTACAATTAGTTGTATATCTGGGTTATCCAAAATTCTGGACGAGATATAATAATAAAATAGGTTTATTAGATACGACCACAATATTTGACAGAAACAGCGTATGTTAAGTGTACGTTTAATAGATTTTTACATATTATATAGGTTGGAACCGTGGTTTTAATAACTTGAATTGTGTTACCTAACACTTTGGAAACTTATAGAAGGGTTCAAACAAGAACTTATTAATACAGAAATGAAAGTAGAGTAATATATAAGAGAACAAAGTCCAAGAAAAAAAAAGAAAAAAATTCTTGAAGACATAACACCGAGATTAAAATGAGAACATGGGTAATTTGGTTAGAAATGTAATTAACGTAAAATATCACTATATAAAAATGTTACTGCCTATATCCTTTGTTGATCTTGATCTAGAAGAATGTGATAGTGATATTTAATCAGTTTATACTATTGTAAACTAAAGTAAAAGTTGAATAGACCTGCAAAAAAAAAAAAACAACGAATAACAATGTCTAAATTAACAATTCTACGAGAACACACACGTCTAATGCTCTTAACACTTTAAATGTGTAAAATGAGGTGACAATCACTCATTTGTGTTCGGAAAGAAATCTTCAGATTCCCATGAAAAATGTGTTCTCTATGAAGGAGTCCGTCTAGTAAATTATAAAGGCTGTACTATCTACAAGTAACTTATCTGAAAAATCCTCAACACCCCAAGTAAAAATCTTAACTTGTAAAGCTAACATCTTCAACCATCCCTCGTGATCAACACTTTAGAAGACTACAATTAACAATCAACTATTGAAAACCCTTCAAAAAACCAATGTACTTATGCAAAGAAACCATGTCAACATTCACTTAACCCAAATGTCATACCTACAAATAATAACGATAGTCAGATTTTCAAATTATTTGAAGAATTTAAATTAATAATAAATATATTCTCTCTTATTTCTTTTCACTAATCTAATTTAGAATTTTTTAAGTAATAAAAATATAATTTAATAATACTACGTTCAAATACTCCCTCATTCAAACCAGGCCTTTTTAATTAACTGAATACAAGCACATATCATAAAGTTCTATCGGTGGATGTATTCTTCCACAAGTTAAAATAATAGTTTATTCAACTTGTAACTTTTGCTTAATGCAAAAATTAAAAATGTATAGATTATGAAATACACGTATGGTCAACAACAACAATAAAAAAAAACAAATATTGTCTAAATATCAGCAGTAATGGTATTTATTTTGACAATTAATATTGGCTCAATGTCTTCAATATTACATATATACTAAAGTTGATGCATGTATTAGGTTTATGGTTAATATAATTGGAGAGTAACCTAACCTAAATTTATTAATGATAATAAATTAACACTTAAATAATTCTGTAAATGATAAAAAAGATGAACAATTATTGATCTCTTGTCAATATTTTACTTTAATAACTTACAAAACATATTCCATATTAAAATACAAAATAAACAAAAGTTTCCTTTACAAAAAACAAAATTGAATAAAGTGCTAAAAATGATTTCAGTTGTATTCTAATTTTACTCGCGTTTCTGAAATTATATTGAAAAAAGTTTAAAGTTAAAAAACCAACACTTGAATGGAATAAAAAATATACAAACCATAACATATAAATTGTAATAAATTTTTAGTTTTTTATTTTATCTATCGTTTGTGTAAGCAATATAATTTGTTATTATTATATTATAATATTGTATTATACTATGACACCATTGACACCTACGCATATCGATCGATAAATACTATAATATACCTATATCTAAACGCAAAACCTTACCTAATGATATATACTGCGTCATCGGAGTTAAACGCTTACGAGTTAGAACAAACTGCTATAATTAATGGCATACATTGTGGTGTTCATATAATATAATGATATTGTATAATTTTATACACGTGTAATGTGTATAGGGATGGAAGTTCAATACGGTATAACATGCTCGAGTCCGATAGAGAGGAAAAAATCTGTTGTGTGTACGCGAGTGTACCCTAAAACAATAAAATCACATGTAGTAATTCATTGGTTATATTAAACAGTGTTGTATGACATTTTTTAATAAAAGTTTTTTTTTTAATTTTACCACCCACAGTATACAATAATATAAATTGATATTTAACTGTCGTTTACATGAAACATTTGATATTTATATCATTAGACAGTATTGGGATTATCATTGTAATTGTATTATTGTGTGTGTATGCATATAATATTAAGTACTTTTAAATCCCGAACCCGTTCGTCAATCAATCATGAGACGATTGGAGTCTCCCTTTTAAAATATACATTTTATCTTTGATATAACATAAACATGTATATTGTATATTTATCTATTAAACATTTAAAGTAAGAATTTATAGTTTACATCATCGATTTGAACTTTAATGGTATAGTATTTATCATAAGTAATTATGATGACCGTATTTAACGAAAAAATTATACAATGAGTAAATAATAAAAAATACATTCAACTGAATATCCATTCTTTAAAAATATAATATATTTCTTCTATTTACAATTTTGTATCATCTATTGTATACACATGGATTTATAGAAAATATTTGTGTACACTGTATAAGTAAATTCTTTGATAATATAGAATATATTCGAATCTCAACCATACATGCATAATAGTTACTATTTAGCTGTATAATAGTACAATTAGTACATGCATATTATATAATATCATAGTTTACTGTGTATTCTGTTTTAACTTTCTGAATAAAATGGATCAAGCGATTATTTATGTATTATACATATAACATAATAAAAACGGTAAAAGTAAAGAACAATCCATTAAATTTACATACCGGTAATGGTTATGAACTTTGACCAGAGATAAAAACAAATATACTTATACAAATATATACTCTTATATACAGTACTAGGTGTGTTATATTAGTTGAAAAAAAAAAACGATTTTAATTCGATGAGGTAGGTAATACACTTGTGTGCCACCCCAGGAATTTTATTATTAAAATTTAAAAACCACTTGGATTCGATTTAAAGAGTGTACGTAATAAATGTTAATGTAAGGGATTTAGTAACGTTTAAGTCTGTGTGCGTATACGAAACGCGGATACAAGATAGTATATCAAAAGACGTTACGAAAACGGTTTTTAATCGTCCTGTAAACAAATTACATTTTTACGTTCGTTATATTATCATTATATTATATACCCACACTTAGACATATCGTAGTTGGCGAGATATAACTTTCTCGACAGCTGGTGGCGTGTACCCAACATTACAACTTTTTGAATCATGCATACTAAATATAATTATAAATATTGAACTACTATGATAATATCAGCAATGGTGACAGAAAAAAGGTTACTAAAAAAAAAAAAAAAATATAAAAAAAAAAAAATAAAGGTAACCTAACCTTCCTCTCGAAGGAATTTAGCTTCCTAGATTTAAATTTAATATCCTTAAAATTTTTACTAAATCATTAGTATATTTTTAAACATATTGTTAATCAAAAAAATTAAAGTCTTACGGTCATAGGTGATAGCCGATAGATATATGGCTTATGTTATTTTCTCAAAATTCCGCTGTATTTGAGCCAATAATAATTTAAAGAGAGCGAAAAAATCGAATCTGAAGAAAACCTGAATTATCATATTTTTTTTTAAACTATAATTTGACGATGTCACTAAAATTCAAATAAGATATAATCACGCTAACACAAATTTATAACTGTATGATATATACAGTTATTATAATTTATAATATCATAATACACCATTACTATTTATATGTCTACTTTTTACTATTTTTGATTTGTCTCGTCAATTTTATTAATTGAAATTAAGTGCATGGTTACGAGCAGAGTTAATTGGTAACGAGCCATTAAAAAAAAATTACTCAAACACCTGCAGCAGTATACTCATTAGCTGTATGAGTATGACCGTGCAAAACGATTATTATTAGTAGCTGGCATTACACAATACACTTACAGCTTCATATAGTAATATACTTAATAGTAACGATAATAAACACAATCATAATAATTATATAATCATAACCCTTGTTTTGAAGTCGGTAATGATGAAACGATCGTTAGTGTAGAACAGAAATATCGATTTCGATAATATTCACAAGAGTGCGGTGTCTGAGAAGTAGTACAAAAATGAGGGTTTGCATAGAGTACTTCTAATGCGCGTGTTCGGAACGCGTAAACGGTATACAACGTGAACGGAAAAGGGTATATTATAATATAATTTATATTATCATTATTATACCTATATATAATTATATGTATATATACTTAACGGCCATAAAGGGTATTTTCACAGACGAAACTATTTTAATGTTACAGTGATGATATCAATGGAAATAGTTCGATAACTATATTACAAAGTGTATACTGCTGCGCTACTTAATATATATGTGTATATACAATATACATATATTATTATACGATGTACTATGTAGTTGTTGTAGTTGAACTGTAGAGCTGCGGCAGAGTTTCGGAATTTAATTACTAGTTTTTTTATATTTTGCCTTTATTTTTGTCTGCCAGTCGGCAAACCCATTTTAATATACATAAAGCAAAAGAACAAAAACTCTCGAGCCACGAAGGGTGTATACTGTATAGACATTTTTTTTTTCCATTTTTCTGAACGGAATTCCGTATAATGTGCTCGTATATAATATTTTAATCAGCAGGTTTTGTTTCCGTTTGTCTAAAAATAAAACATGAGAATTATTATATCATTATTACGTCGCGTCGTCGACTCCCTTCCTCACACTGGTGTCGTGGAATATAACGTAACGTGGGTGCACGCTCACGTGCGTTACATAATAATCCCTATATTGTAATAATTATATTATACTATAACTCGTTCTTTTGCAAACGAAAAACTTTTGGCACACGTTTATATCATAATATATGTAGCTAGTAGAAGGTACATTTTCAACACACGTATAAATACTATAGCAATACGCTAGTTAAATAGTTTCCTCCTTTGTCGACTTGACCCATTTTGAAATTGAGGTTCAAAAACCAGAGCAAAATAATAAAACATTTGTCTACTAAAAAAATCAAAAATAAATACTAATTTAGCTGTAAGGCCATAAGGGCGATGGTTTTTATAGGTTCTGCAAACAATTAAAATGCTTAATATTAAGTAAAACATATAAATGTATGTTACACATACACATTTAATCAGCGAGTGGTTTTAACATTAAATTATTGGTAAGTAAATTGATACGTAATGTATACTTCATCAATAACACTATACGCTATCTTACTTATATTCTTCTATGTGATTAATCGAAAACTCTTAGTATTATACAAATTTGAAAACTTTATATCAATGTATTTAGGGTCAGCAAAGACTGAAAACTAACATTTAGGAGCCACATTGATAGAGACGATAGAGTACGGAAAAAACTAACAACGAATATTGAAATTAGTAAGAACTAAACGAAAAGCAGGCTTTTCTATCCTAAGATGGATTTTACGGTTCCGTTCACGTGGATATCATATATAAAAATGTCCGTTATCAAAATGTTATATTAAGCGCGTCGATAATCGTAACCACATCTATGAGGCTATGACTGTAGTGCGCGTCGTAAACTCGTATTTAATGTTCCGAGAGTTTAAATAAGATTAAATCTTATATCTTAATATCTTATAGTATGTCTATCTCGCACTTTTCCGGCCATCCATCCGTCAGTCCGTCGTCGTGAGTGCAAACACGCACGCACATAAGCTCCGGGCCCGGTCGCTCGAGTGTTGCCTGTACGCGGCGGCGTCGAGGTGAACTGTTCAGCGGCGGTGGTGGTGGTGGCGCCCGATCGATAGGGCATGCGAGAGGGGGAACCGTGGTCGCTGCTCTCCCACCCACTTAATACGCCACCGCCGCCGTTTCTCGGGGCCTCCTCAGCCGCGGTCCGGACCGTTTCCGCCTAACACCACCGATGCCACCACCCGCCCACTCACTCATCCACCGACCAACGTTGTCGTGTATACCGCGTGCACAAGGTGCAACCCTTTACGGCGTTTTCATTCATACACGCGCGATCGCCACTCAATGAACTTTGCGCGCAACGCACATACACGATCATCGCCACCGTTGCCCGGTCATCATTATTATTGCTATTATCGTTTTTGTCGTCATCAATAACATTATAATACAATAATATTATGACTTGTCGTTGCTATAATATCACTACATGAGTTATTGAGACAAGCACAGGACGTCACGTATAAGACGTATCCGCGAAGCCGATTTGACTGTACGTGACCTTTATAGTAGGTTTTTGCCTATCACAAGGGTTTTTTTCTACCCCTTGTCACCGTACCTACACTTGCATCATATCGTTATAACTACGTAACATGTATAATATTACAATCGTATAAAATATTATTCTAATAATCTACCGTACAAGCAAATAATATTCGAATTTCTTGGTCATGGAGAGGGAATAAGAGAAGAAGAAAAACGAAAATAAGACAAGATAACGAGGATGGATAAACTTGAGTGTATATTATATATAAATGTAGTTACGCGGGACAGATCGAAAAACGAAAGTATTATATTCTCGATGAGATTCGAAAAAAGCAATATAATCTCCAAACGGTATGCGCCTCTAGCAATATCGACGTACGTATACACAAATACACACTCAAAGACGCGACGACTCACACCACGGAATTACACACATATATATATTATATATATTATATTATGTAGTGAACGACGGTACGCACAGCTGCAGCAGTCGTATTTACGTATATAGACATATTATATTTATATGCACATTCTGCAGGACTACAGCCACGCCCATCAAATCGTATTAAATTATAATACATTATTATGTTTGTAGAAATGGAAATTCACGGAAAAACGTCTATTTTTAGCAGTATTTCGAGATATTCATCACTCATTCGTGTGTGCATTTATGTGTATAGTACTATAGTGATATTATATTACATTTTATTATATTATACTGTGGGTGTACAATTATACAAGACACCGTATTCGCATATTATAATAAAGTGACTGGTGATTCTTTTCAAACAAGAGCTTTAACCGAACAACTGCAGATTATTATCCAAGACGTTATCTCCATTAAAACGGCACGATTTCCGTAACTATATAATATATATATTTATTTTCATTGTTCGTATGAAAAAAAAAATGTATTCTAAAGTACCAAGTAGTACGCGTCCGTAATAGGAAGCGCCAACGATTAAATTCTATTTTCACTCTTGTAAAATTTCGAACAAATGCCTTATTGATTTTTGATAAAACCCCTATGGAAATTATGCAGATTATAAGTTCAACAAGATCTGTATAATTATCAAGTTACATTTTTAAGTTTAAATGGAAAATGATTAAGTCTGTTACAGACAACGGTATTTTCTCAATAAGTACACGTTTTGAAACTCAGAAAATGTTTACCAAAGATTTTAGTGTAATCGAGTTATACTCTGTCTAGAGAGAGTAAATTCAGCGCATATACCATGACGCTAAGACTGGTTTTACTATGAAAAAGGTATCACGCTTGGAGGCATAAGAGAATCGATTTTCGTTAGGCCATGACATATTCATATAGATTACTAAAAGAAAAACCTTTAATATGATTAATTTGAGCATTTTGATAAGATGTTTCAGACAATACGAATTTGCTATTTAGAAAAAGCTGATGGTATGCTAATAATAATAATATTTTTGCACCAGCAAAATTAATGGGATACCCGATATTGTATACCACATGTTTATAGTTTTACAGTACAATATACTATGTATTAGTATAATTGCAGAAATAATTTTAATTTATCAGAAAAAATGTGATATATGGCCGAATTTTTCACATGACATACGTATATAATTAATATTACCTATATTGTAATATTTACGATTAAGTTGTACAGCACTGTGAATATTTTTTTTTGTATATTTAAAGGATAAACTATTTTAATAAAAAAACCTTAATTCCTAATATATAATATATGATCTCTAGAGTAGAACTATATAATATAGTAATATAGTCAAACATTGTAATTTTGATGCATATAGAATTCACGTTTGCCATATAAAAATAAACGAGTAGGTACATAACAAGGTTAGATAGAGATGAAATAATAATAATAAATAGTAAAGTATTATATGTTGCCGTCTCGAAACATCAAATATTGTTGTTTAACTTTCATGTTAAAAAAATAATACCACCAGTTAGTTCTACAGAAAGTAATCGGTTACGTTTATAATGATGATGATCCGCGGTAAACGTTACGCTACAGAGTTTTTTGTCAGAAATTTATAAAAAACATTCTAATATTGTTTTGATACACATACAATAATATTTTCATGGTATCAAAATGTTATTGTGCACTTAAATTTACATGATTGACAGGAAGTGCCCTGGTTTATGTAAACTTGTTTATATAATATGCACTACAATATAAAAATAAAATCATCTTGTGAACGAGTGGAACACGATAATCAAACATAAACATAATATGTCCACCCGCTAAATGATAGTATTATTAGTAGATACCTAAATTAAAAATAAAGATATGAAAACTGGAATAACGCGTGGTATATAATGTCACCTATATTAATCCCTTCATCATACATTAATACTTATATAAAAAATAACATAATAATTATCATCTATATTGAAATTTTAATGTGTAAAATAATTATGTGAAATTGAGAGAGCTTTTCAAATATATTGATTATTATCCGTATAAATTATTTATAGTAAAAACATCTTGGAAAACAACACAAAATACAACAATAGTACATAGGTAGTTAATAACAAACCAGTGGACAGTGGTTGCAAAGTATCAAAGTTTGAAATCACTACATTTTTATAAGAGATCACTATAACTATATTATAGTATACTCTTATATTATTCCATAGAGCAATTAGACGCAATAATAAATAATAAACTCAACTATATAATATGGATATAATATATATATATATTATGAATAATTAGTTTAACTTAATTTATCTTTAATTGTCGCATATTGTGTATTGAATGTGATATCAAAACCCGGGGATAAAAATCTCTGTCAGGACGTAATGAATAATCATGATTATGATTTAAAAATATATATATATTTAAAATTTAAATTAACATTGGAAGCTATATTTATATTATTATCATAAAACGAGGCGAATAAGAACAGTTTTAAAATTAACGAATATAGACGTTTTGGTACGATTTAATCAATGATAATCCTATATCATTATTTGATATCTAGAAAAATAATATTATAGGTACGCATAATAAGTTATTTAATAAAAAACATTTTTAAATATTTTTTTAACCACAACGTACCATTTGAAATTTTAAAATCCAATAATGAATTTTGCGTTAGATACATATTTATATACATAAAGGGCGTAGTTTATGAATATAATTTACTTATACATTTTTTTTTTTTTTAATTGTATCTATATAAGAATACACTTGTATCTTGGTAAGTTACACAAGATAATACAAGCACACTCGTTAAATCGTATTAAAAAATATCAAAAAATATAATGATATTAAAAAATGGATGTACAGTAATTCTGTTTTCTGTACCTAAATTGCCTATACTCTATGCTACTTTTTAATAAATAGTTGGTTTACATTTAATAGTTATGAATTATGAGTGAAGAGATTGCTAAATACTATATAGGTTTTAAATTTAATTAATTTCTTCAAAATAACATCAAATGCGAAAATTGTTAAGGGATTAAAATAAAACGTTGTTTACTTGTTATTTGTTAACCACAAAATATTTTCTAACTAATTGAGTTGTTTTTTTAATAGATAAGTTAATTTACTAATAAATACATAAAAACACATATAGACGTTTATAACTTTAAAATATGTATAGTTCAGGTTATACTAGACCACCTTTGTAAAATCGTTTTTTGTGGTATAATTTATTTATTCATTGCTTTTAAATATATACATAAAAAAAAAACTAAACTACACCGGCTATATTATAATATATATATATATCATTATAGAAATTATTATAATATTGAAGTGAATCTGTTTATACAGCCTTATTTGTTATTCTTTTGAATAAAAATTCTGTTTTGTGAAGATAACGTATGGTTTTGAAAACAGTTATTCTCTTAAGTAGTTACTTTCAAATATTAATTTTCAAATAAAAAAACTCATGTTGTATTGTATTTAAATAAAGAACATAACGAATAATCTATATACCTACTGTACTTCTAAAATACCATAATCTCCTAGTCGTATAGTATTTATAAATCATTGATTATGCATAAAAGCTAATAGGTATATAATACGACAACTAATAACGTCCACATTTTATGGCTTTTCGTGTATTCGTTACAATTATCGTTATCGTTTATATCACAAGTTATTGTTATTGTTCAATGTCAACATTAAATGCACTCCAATTACGCTATATACATTATTAAACTTAAACACGTATACCTATCTATAACTATGTAATTTAATATGCCGCACTGCAGACTTTGAAATAGCGTGCAGCTCCAAATTTATTGTAGGTATATGTAGGTACATCAATCTATGAAATGATAATGATATCACAATATCATATTTTAGTCTCAAAATTAAATGAAAATCAGTATATTACATAAGCTATTTGTATTTTTACCGTGTTTATATTAGACTTATATTTTGTGTTGTATTTTGAATTGAATAATAATAACACAGAAAAAGTGAATACCCCTCATCATAGAATTTAGCTTATTATGTATATTTAATAGAGTATGTAACTGTGTTGTTATTTTATACTTGAATGCGATGATAAATGTTTGTATTATAAAGATATTTTTTAGCTGAGATCGGTAAAACTCTTATTCGTTGACATTTTTCAGTTTATAATATCGATATAATGTACTAGGTATACATTAGTTCTTTAAAGTGCGTAAACGCACTCACTTATAAACAATTTGTATCATATTTTGTAAAAATCTAAGATATGCATATTGTATTAATCGAATTAATAAATAATACAAAAAAATAAGTACCTTGAAATAACGTATATTACGCGAGGTTATTAGATCATTTCGTCATGCGATTTATGATGTGCAACGAGTTGGTATAATATAATCCTATATTATAACTTATAACGTTATTATTCATATGTATATATATATATATTATATAAGCCCGGAAGTTTTTAACAAGCTAAAAATATGGTATTAAGGGGTTAAGAAAACTCATCATAACTGAATTCACGTTGAATTGGTTTTTCAAACTTAATGTACAGACTTTGAAGTTTTAAGATGATAAAAAATAACTTTATCGTATTCATTATGCATATTATTATAATATCTTACTAAAGTTTGTTCTTATATGTATAATAATATATATATGAAAATAAAACCATACTCGATCAGAAACTCCCGAAGAACGTTTTCGTTGAAATAGAATTATTTCGTATGAATCCCGTGTACGATTATTGAGTATGTTACAATGGGTAGAATGATTGAATATAATTTATATTATGCAATTTCGACAGTTAATAGTAGACAATAGTATACTGTTTTCAGGCAATAATAATATTGTATTACTGTGTGAATTTCACGAAAATGATGCTTGTAGATAATTATTATAAATCTCGAGCATGCTATTAGATTTATTAGAACTAGATTTAATTTTTCGCACATTTGATATCATGCTTTATATTATGGACCTTTTACTACTAAGTTTTTATTTTATTTTATTAAGTATATATACTTAGTAAGTTGTATAGAAAGTGGAACGTCTAACTTATGTCGATATACTAAGCATAACATTTAATCGAAAATTATAATTTGTCGTTGATACTTAGGTATATATTTCATACATAATATTATACTATATATATATATTAAGCAGTAATAATAATAATACCAACGACAAAGGTCATGTTTAAAATGTTATCGCGTGACATTTGGACCCGGGTATAATCGTTAAATGGCATAACCTGTGAGGAACGGCATCAACGTGTATAATATTATATTATAAAGGTATACATAGATACGTAGGTATATAGTTACATAGAAGCATTTTTCCACTGTTATAATATACAAAGTGGACGTGCCAAAATCGTCTCTCTAATTACGCTCACACTCTAAACTACCTAACTGCAGACGAGTACATTAAGTTTTGCACCATTTAATAATATAGTTATTATTTTTGTTATGAGTGTATGTAAGCGTATATAATCATATATATGTATAATGTATATGTAAATCGTTGATACCAAACCAGTGTTAGGCATATAACATTATATATATACATGATATGTATGAAATCGTGTTCGCATGACCGGAAAAAAGAACATCCCCATTACGACACTTGCAATAACAATTCAGTTTCAAAAAAAAATCGGTATGATATAGTAAATTAATGTATGCAATCCGAGTTCAACGACCAACTAAAGTTGTATAATATTGTGTTAGTGGTAGAGGTGGAGAATTTATACCAAAGCGAATTATAAACCATTAGGAACTGAATTGCTCAATTTACACCCTCACGTTTTTATCACAAATCATTTGAAACATTACATACATACGAAAATCGATCGAATAAAAGTAATAATATAGAGTAGGTATATTGTATAATCGTTAATTATTAACTACATATCATAAATACATGCAATAGACTCTTGTATAATATATCGATGATAAATGATATGTCTTATTATAACATAATAATATTTTACATGAACATGATTTTTTTTATACAATTTAAAAAAAAGTAAATATCTCAAATTTTATGTGAGCACATGTTTAGTGATACAGATCGATTTTCATTCGGCTACAATACCACACAATTACATAATTGTTATCATGGTTGAAATACACAAAGTTATTGCATATATACCTCTTCTCTATCAAATATTTGATGATAAAAACAAAAATGGCAGCGTAAAGGGAGCCAATAATAATCAAGCATATAGGTATGCGCGGTAATTTTTTATAAGAAATATTTTAATTTGTGATATCCCTTTACGCAGCCATTTTGTATCTGAAGATAACAATTTTTGTCGATATGCAATAACTTGTATATTTCAACCATGATTAATATACAGTATATCTATTTTTATAATAATATCTTATTAATTATTATACTATAATTTGTGATTTAGTAAAACCAACGTTTTCGCCTTCTTAGTTACGATCAGTAAAAAACATATATTTTTCTCCCTTTTGTTTTGTAGGGTATATGTAATCAAAGTTTTTGTCGAATTTATTAATATATAGAAAATAGAACATTGAGTTATATTTGATGATTATGTTTTAAATTAATAAAATGTAAAAAATATGTTTTTTGTAAATAAGAACCAATATTTTTCTATAAATTATTTAGCATAGATGATTTTTGGAAAATTTTAATGTGTGGAATTATTACAATATAAGTTACATAATAGGTAATATATAATATTATTATAATAGTGTGTAGAATGTAAACGATTTAAGTTGTAAAATATTATCCATAAAGTTTTGGATATTAAACGTGACACTCCTGTATCTAAATTATAGAAATTTCTCTTAGATACACTGAAATACAAAATTGAAAACAATTGTCTAACTATATAAATAACAAAAATACATAATTCATTAAAAAAATAAGCGCTCTCGTATATTATATTATACATAAATACCACTTATACATAATATTAGAACACCTAGTGAAAGTGGAGTGGATAAAAAAAAAAACACTCAAAACAAGATAAAAGCAAAACTTCAAGGCGATATACATGTAAAAGTGCCATTTAAAAACACTAATCATATGTAAATATTGTAAAATTTATATTTTTATTTTAAATATTAGGTACTTAGAATGAATTGAGGTTATTATTAATATAATAATATATTTGAGAATCTGAGGAACTGATATAGGTAGGTGGACGATATAATACCAGATGACATACCTATATAAACTTAAAATCACTTAAATAAATTTGAAATACTCATATAGTATCAAAACTGATAACTTCCTATTAATATTAAATAGTAATATTATCAATAAACATACATTCTTAAATTTCTTAATATTTTTGTGTAAATTCTAGTCGAATACAACTTAAAACCGAAAGCAAATAAAATACGATTAGTCGATAACCATCTACCTTCTGCAGTATGTATCTATTAATAGCGTAATTTACGTAAAGTTGTCTGGTTTCTAACGTGTCACATCAAATACGTCGTTTTAATGATATTTAATTTTCAAGCAAAGTTTTGAGTATTACAATTATTAAAAGTTAAAATATATTTTATAGTATATACCATGAAAAATAAAAATATTGAAAAAAACTAACTTTTAAATACACATACCTAATATTCTTACCTTTAATTTCGATAATACTATTTGATAATGTTGATTTACTCTAATATTAAAACTAAAAACACTCGATTAATTTTACTGAATTGTTACTCAGAATAGTGTAAAGAAAATTAGGCTTCAAATTATTATTTTATCATAACGTAAATTCCATAACACGGTACGGACTGCGGTCGGATATATACCAGAGCTTATACCACGGTTAATGTGGTTACTTAATACATACATGAAACATCATACGCTGAATTATAAATTCTGCCATGAACCTAATCACAGTATGTGTATGGCCTTATTCAAATTGGTTTCGTGTCACTGTCAAGGAGAATATAATATGTAATATTATTATAGACTAGAATCAAGATACAGTTAGTTAAGTGCGATAAAATTCCGTTGACACAACTACCACAAAATAAATCTTATCTTGTTCTGTTTTATCGCTTCCAATGATCAGGTGATGGCTGTTGTACTGCTCGCCATTCGTCAATTGAATGCTATTTCACAGAGGGTCATATGGAATTTATTCTGCACGTTGCACACATTTCTAATATTTGGTTTCAATAATAAGATAAGGTAATACTATAATTATATAATAATACAGTTAATAATGGTTATTGCCATATATATAATAAAATTGTAATAAGAAATAATATAAAAATTTACGTTTATTTTCATCAATCGATTTCCATAACGTTTAGGCGAAACTATTGTACTATGTATAACTATATTTATGACTATTAATAGTCAATTTATATTATGTTATAAAATAGTTTACGTATAGTTTGATTAAAAACGTATTACAAGCTTGTATTATTTTATTTAGTTATATATGCATGTATTATCTTGCAAAAATAAATATAAGAAAAAAGATAACTATAATATTATATAAAATAAAAAATGTGAATGAATACACTGATTATATAATAATGCTATACATTAATGGCTAAAATTCGTACCCATGTTTGATAAGTATCTACAGTGGGTCAGGTTAATAACAGCATAATATAAAATCGTCATAGTCATAGGTAATATAATACCCGTATTATTATCATTGTATTATGTCGAAGTCTTAAAATAATAATTACGATACAATAATATTATTATACTATTATCCTCCATCGACATTGGTTGTTAAGCACCTATAAGGCGACGATAGGTCTTTAAAGAATTATATATAGTCGTCAAGGATAATCACAAAAGTGCCGACGACAAGTCATGTGTGTTTACGATAACGATAATTGTTTGCATGAAATAACAATATAATAATTTGTAATCACATACACCAGAGCTGGTAATTGAGTTACAAAAGTATCGTATCACATAATATGAAAAATCTAATCACATTATACTAGTATGTCATGTCATATTTAATGCCTATACTATTATTATTATTATTATGTAAGACTGCGGCTCAACGGTGGGGTTAAATTAATAAATGGGGAATAATAATAATAATATTACTTATAAATTATGATTGTTATTATTATCATCATCGTGGTCACCGTCGCGCGTCGTCAGTCGTCCAGGAGTGCCAACTCTCCACCGTCTGGGCCGACAACGAGTGCTCGGTGCGCAAAGGCCGGGCGCTGCGGCGCATCGGTCTGCAATGCGCCACACGCGTCGAGCGTGGTTTGCACACATTCGGCCGGAAACAGTTAGAATATGATAAACTGTGTGTATGTACAGGGCGATTCTTTTAACGCTGTCCGGTCGATATCCGGGAAAATAATCCCAATCGCTCAATCTTTACCGAAAGTGTTTGATTTTTGAAAACCACTGTATTATAACACTATTATTAAAATACGATATTAAAGGGCAGCGGCAATCAATACGTATTTATTTTTTATTTTACCTCATAGTTAGAATACATAATATATACGCCAGAATCTAGGACGTTCCCCCTCCGAAAAAAAAATAAATAAATATTAGCCAAGAATAATATACAATGCAAATAAACAAATGTAAAATTAAAAATGATTGAATTAATTTATAAATATAATTGTATACATGTAAATAGAAAAATCTACTGCAGCTTACGAAATTTAAATAATACAAATCAAAAATATCACGGAATATAATAAAAGTGTTGAACAAAAATACAAAATTAAATAATACAATTCAAAAATATCACGGTTAGGTTATACACCTTGCTTGTACCTACCTTTGTAATACATACTATTATTATTATATTATATAGCTATGATAAAATTGTTATCGACGATAATTTCTCGTGCTATATAATTCATTATTCGTACCTTAAACTAAGAAAATGCATTAAAATCGTCAACAAATGCAAAAAAATGTCTTTAAATAATCAATATCATACATTAAGATGATCGTATACTTCTAGTAAAACCAAAGTTGGTACCTATTTTCAAACTTATTATTATGTAAAAAATATATACATCGATTCAGGGGAAAATTTCTTAGTCCGGGGGGGGATGTCCAGTACCGCTAAAATTCCCGGGGGTGAGGCCCGGGGGGGGAACGTCCATATACCAATACGCCAACATAATGTAGATCGTATCTGTTATTTACTGCCAAACGGTATCGATGACTTTTGATGTTCTTTATTTTTTCTTAATCTATAGTTATATACTTTTATTATTATTATTATTGTATTTATTATATAATCAAATTATTTTATATTTTATGTATTTATACTTGTATGGCAAAAGAAAAAAAATAATGTGTAGGTATTTGGAATTTATTTCCGTAATAAAGAAATATTATTATTATATATAATTTTGTTTTAATGTTCGAAAATACTATTTTAACCTGTATTATGATGAATAATATTGTATATTATTATGATCACTATTACACTGGAACATTTATATATCGTTCCTCAAACAACTTATTAGTTATTATAATCATGATAATAATTATGATATATTTTAATTAGTAAAACCGATATATTCTCTGAAAATTCTATCTAAGAATATTATAATTAACCAAACCAAAATAGGGAAAAATACCTTAGAGAAAACTCGCGCCCTACTACCTTTGATTGTATAATATTATTTAATTATTATATCATAAAACGTCTATGATATATTGTATAGATATCTAAATCAAATTTTGTTTGCTCGTGAATTGTGGCGTGTCTTTTGTAGAAGGATGTGTGAAGGTTCTCACGTAAAAATCATGAATGACGCCTACGAATGTAGGTCGTTTATATTTGTATATACAAATATGGTGTTATACAGAGTGGTCGTTTTGCCAATAATTTATGTACGAACTCCCACCCTCGTATAGTATAATATCTACTAAATGATTCGTTTTAGCTCTCTATGTATATTATTAATTATAATAATTTATACATGTACAATGAATAACATATAGTACAATAGTATAACAATGTATATGATGTATTTGTGTAAAAACATGAGTCGACAATGACCAAAAACAAAAATGACTAATAGTGCAATAGTGCATGTATAATAATATATTAATATATTATATGTTTCGATTTACACGTACAACGTTTTTAATGATGTTTTGTTAAAATCAAAACCGAATTCATGTCGATGATTAAAAATATATCCTGTTATGGAGTTTAAATGTTACATAAATATAACGCAAAACAATAACAAACGTAAAAATCCAGCACTATTTCAATATAATTTATAATACGGCGCATCGTATAGGCAAAATAGGTGCATATGGTTATGGTATATTATAATATTATAGTGCTCATATTTAGTTCAAATAAGGAAAGGTTACAGAAGGTCATCAAGTTTGATTTTTTTTAGCCTAAATTTTTCATCGATGTAAATTTTTTCCTTTAAAATTAGCTATTATCTCACCATTAAAAATTGAATTTTAAATTACACAACATGGTCTACATTAGTATAAGCATTTTGACAGTATATAATATAATAGAAATAAACAATAGTTATGAACATGAACTGTTAGGTTCTGCTATTTCATATTTATTATTATCTTATTATTATTAATTTATTTTATTTCTTATTGTCTGTTATCTTATTATTACTAAAAAAAATAAAATATACAAAAATTTACTACTCTTGTTGACTATTGTACTAAACAACAAATATACACTTACAAATATATTTTTAAAGAATAAAAATAAGAAACATATTTTATAAAACATATATGATGTTTGAATATCTTCTGATAACTTATTTTAAACATTAAATCCAATTGTTATACTTGGGTTTTGATAATATATGTAGAACAAAAAATAAAAAATATGTATCAATAAAGATGCAAACAATTTGTAAAAATGAATATATTTAAGAAAAAATAATTATAATTAATAATCATTATATTGTTTTAATATTGTAATACATTTAATTAAATAATTTGATTAATAACGTCGCTTTCATCTCATCAATTTAAGTAAAAAGTAATCAAACTTTCTTAAATCATAAATTACATTTTTAAACTTTAAACCATCGACGTCATATTTAAATTAAGCTCACAATATAAGTGTGTATACATTTTTTTTCTATCGTTAATATTATTATTTTATACCCTCAATGAATGAAGAACGGTTTTAAATATAGTGTGAAAAAAATAAATAATCTAAACCTGTTAATTTCCAATCGTTTCCTTTTTATCTCTTTCCATGTATGCACAGATATTGATTATAGAAAACAATTAATTATTACATATGTCATCTCTCCATAAGACCATAAACAACCCAAGTGATGATCGTTTTATTACCAATAAATATGCACGGGCAATGGACGGACACATAACGCGAATGACTAAATAATCACATTTTACACTTCATACTAATGATGGTTCAATACTTTACGATTAGAGTTAATAAACCAAAGTGGTCGTTAAACGCCGTTATTCTTGTTAAGGACTACAAAAAATATTACCATTTCTCGCAGATCGTAACGTAATTGCACGACGATATCCTGCTTTCGAACTTCAGAAAGATCCAACAGCGAATTGATAACCGGTAAATCCTTTTTTTCAACACTGAGAAGACGAATGAAATGGCCGCAATAATTAAGTGAATATAATGTACGCTTTTTTTGTTGCAATATTGTCCCGTCTCGAAGAAGATAACAGCAAAACGTATTTATGAAAAAATAACGATAACACTAACGGCAATACATTCAAAACCGGGTGAAGTTGACAAGATAAACGCACTACATGTGCACAATTATATTACATAACAATGATTTTATAGTAATTCATAGCTCGGAGATGCGTGTGTCGTATATTATAACGCGCGGATGAAACTGCAGTGCTGTGATTGCGTCGTCGCCGATATAATAATACAATGCCTCATCTGGCCCAGAAAATAGTACTACGCAATAATAATACAAATTGTACGGTACAAAGTATATATAGTATATATTATATATATACAAATATACTATGTAGTATGTACTATATCCGCTGATCCAACATGGAGAAAAAGAGAAAGAGAGAGAGAGAGAGTAAGAGAGATATCTGACCGGATCTCTATCAGTGCGTGCGCCGGTTAAGGGTTGAATACAATTATCGTGCTCACTCGTACGACGTACAAATAATACATTTTTTATATACATTGTACGGGATGACACGCAATGTTTTTGTGTTTCATAGTTGTACTATAACACTGGAAAACAAAATTACACGATAGGTCTCTACCCTGTAGATTCACTATATATATATATGTCTATCAAGTGCAAGACTTAATTCCCGCAGTGTGTGGTGCAAGCGCGTCGTCAGCAAGGATTCTTTTTTATTAAAGTCGCTATATTATAACACAAAAGCACGTCAGTGGATATTCTGGAAGTGGCGGATTTAAGAAAAAAGATTCAGTCTGCAAACATTACAAAGAGATCAATAAAATAATTACGCAGAGGTAGCGCAACATTTTCGTTTTAAAATAAATAAATAAATAAATATTTTGAGTTGAAATACCTAAATTATAATAAAATTATAAAAGCATTCACCAAAAATTAATAGATACATCACTAAAATGCAATATCACAATTGTAATTAAATTGCTTTATTCATGAAAAATATTCATATTGAAAAAAAAACTTATAGAAAACAATGTGCAAAAAAAAAAAAAAAAAATTATAAATATTACTTGATTGTAAAGCTTCTCTTTTATTTTGGTTCTAATTATATTACTAACTCGAAACAAAATTTATGTGAAGTCAAACAGAAAAAAATATTATATAATATAAGACGTATGCATAAATAAAAAATTACGTATGATTGTTTTATTGTTGAACAGTAATTAGTTTTAGTAAGTATACGCTTTACATGCTCCGGAATATTTGGTACATAAAATTTTACAATATATACCAACTATTAAACTATTTATCCATTATTCATGAAAACATGATCAAGTCTAGTTAAAAATAAAAATTCACAAAAAACCCATACAATTATTATTATTTTTATTCTGCATGTATTATTATTCTGACCACCTTCCATCGTTAATATTTAAATTCCATTTATTATGAATTAAAAATCAAAACAATAAGACCATATCCAGTGATTCTATTATTATTTTGCTTCCATCCTATGTGGGATAATGGTCGTGTTATTATTATGTTCAGATTTAATTAAAATTGAATTTTATCATATTATTATTATTCATATTACTTCGAGAAAATTTTCATTAAACGGGTATAGCAAGTACAAAAAAAAAAAAAAAAAATAAATAAAATTCATTGTTCCAACAAAAAAACAAATCGGAAATAGTTATATTCAAAGTGACTCAAGGCAAATTATATTATTATTATATTAGTGGAAAAATATGTCAAATATGTTGGAAAGCGCCAATTTCATTTAAACACTGTAAGCATTTAATGAGAAAATAAGTTTTTGAATCACGTCCTTAAATGTTTTATAATTTGTTGTACAAACATTAAAAATATTACATTATTTTAGAATATAATTATAAATTATTAGATATATAATAGGTGTAATAGGAGTAATAAGTTATTACTTATCCGTTTAACCTTGATTCATTCACATTTCTATTTTTTAATTTTTTGTAATCTTATAATATTATAATAGTATTTGAAATATTTTCTTCTATCTCGTCAATTGAACACCACGCCAAATAAATCATTCCAAAAATATTATTATTATCATGTAATATAATTTCCAATTATTTATGGATTTATTACTAACGTATTTGTAAAAATATTTAGTGCCTATAGTGTGAGTAGATTTCTTAAACGTTTAATTTTAAATTTAAATTTTATCGTGAAATAAAATTGAACTTTAAATATTTAAAACTAAATATTAAACTATATATTATAATTATAACACTATTTATAAAACGATTAGGAAAATTTGCCAAAATAACAAATCCCTAGTACCTATCTTACTCTGTAGATCAAATAACTTCATAAAATGTAATAATTCGAAAGTAGCTTGATAAAAATATTAACGCGCTTATTCTAAAAACGAACTAAAAACATTTATAGAATTACACTATTACATAATTTTATAACCTAAATAACTACATATTATATGTATTTGAATAATTTATCAAAACTATGGTAGTTTGACCTTAAATATTTAAGACACTATAAAATATTAACATTAATAAATTACTACTATAAATAAAATTACAAGTTCGAAGTCTATTTAATAATAATATTATTATAAAAAATGTGAAAAAACCTATTTTAAACTCTGTATACTGAATTCAGATAAACTAAAAAGTTATTTTAAATTTTATACTGTATAACCACTATTTTAATAATTTTCCCAAATTATTATCCAAAAATATTAAATAGAAAAAAAAGAAGTCATCGACGATTGGGAAAGTGCAACGAAATATACTATACATATTACATATGTATATTATTTATATAGATTTTTTATAAATGTATTAATAACGAAACTATAACTACTCCATCCACTTGTGCATGTAGTATTATTTATTATTACGCAATTATATTTCAATACTTTCAGTCCATATAGCAAGCACACTTTTATGCACAGTATTATACGCTTATGAAGTTTAAACCGCTTAGGGTTTATTATTATAATTATACCAATTTTATTAGTAATATTATTTAAAAAAGTTAGTACCAGTTATATTTTTAATAGTACATTGCATGTATATATTTATAAAGAATATTAAAAAAAAATATATATATATAATAAAACCAATTAATTATTCATTGGAACATGCGATGGGTGACGCCAGTCGGCAACTGAAAATTTAAGAATAAGTATAGTTTGGAAAATAATATTGCCCAACATACATTTCTGATTAATTACAACCGCCTTAAATATTGTATTTTTATATATCATAGCATATTAATAAATATGGTATTTTTGCTTTAAAAAATATCCAAATGTGGAAAGTAATAAAAAATAGAACTATTTAAAATATTTAAAAAATAAGACAAGAACGTTATACTTAAGAACAATAACAATATAATTGTTATTTTCTGTAAAGTCATATATGTTTTTTACTAGTTTAACTAATAATTATTTTTATTTCAATTAACAATATAATAGGTACAACAAATTAAAATATATTATACATAAAATGTGTTAATTTAATGGTTCAACGAAATATAATTGACCAATCATGGGCCACAAAATCATATTTAAATATTTTACAACAATTTTCAAACCTCAGAGCTCAGATTACGGAAAACTTATCCATAACTAATAAAAAGATGTATAATATCATACTAAATATGTTCCCTTGCGGCTGACTGAATTACATCATAAAAAATAATAATAAATTAATATATTTTACGATATACTATATAGGTACGCATTGGTGGAGCGAAATCAGTATGATGCATTCATTTTAGGGATAATAATTTAAAATATTTTATTTGGTATACATAAACTTTACGTAATAGGTATTATCATTTTTAGTCAGTCTTCAAATTAAAAATATATATTTACTCGTAAAATACTATAAAGTGTATCGTAGGTGCATACAGAAATCAATCACTTGGCCATGAAAAAAATAACATATTATTATAAGTAAGTACTTAAGTACTAAAATAACCCATCCATTATCTATCATAAGCGGCTTCCTTTATCCTTTTTAATATTTACGATCACGATGTATTATTATCTATTACAGATGTGGATTTTACGTAAACATTTTTTTTTGTAATTTACCAAATTTACAGAGAAAAAAAATTGGTAAATTTTTATTTAAAATTCAATTTATAGTGTACCTACTGTACCTGGTGAATTTTTTCACAATATTATGTAAAGAAGGCAAGATAAATATAAAATAAAGTATTAGTATTTAATCACTTTATTAAAAATAATAATTGATAATTATTAATCACAGTAAAATACTAAAATATAAAATAAAAATAATTTTGATCTGTTTCAAATAAAATAAAAAAACGTAACTGTCATTATCATTAAAAAAAAAAAAAAAAAAAAAATTGGTTTATATTATAAATCCTAATATCTTGATAAAAAATAAAAAAAATACAAAGAAAGTGGTCACTCAACTGTTTTAGAGATAAAAAAAATGTAAATTGTAATATTTACGATAAATTTACTTTACTGGTAAAATTTTACATGGTAAATTAACAAGACTCATATCACTAATTATTATGCGTGCATATATTGTATTAAAAATATTAAGTCTATTAAATTCCTTTGGTTGAATATAAATAATTGTGGTTGTACTACTTATATAATAAAAAGAACCAACTACATGTTCTACACTCTGCAGTGAAAAAAATCAAAAGTTTAGTAAAATATACTAGTACACTATGTTATAATATATTATATGGGTATTGGGTTTATTATAAATAATTATTTGCATACTAATAAACAGTATTATTGTGGTTATTTATAAAATAATTGTAAAATTAATATTTGTTGGCATTTGCTCTTTTTACAACAAGAGCTTTTCCATGATTTATATTTCTTTCTATTTAAATTTTTAATATATTATTATTAGATTGTAATTAACAATCCATAAGCAAGATTGTAGATTCATTTTAATATAAGTTAATTTAATATAATTTTGAAGAATTCAAAACATTTAATATATATATTGATAAATGCATGTATTTATCTATACTTACTTATATACATGACAATATTTTAATGCATTAAATTTAGAATCCTGATAATGTTACGTTTTATTTCATCAAGTTTTTTTTTTTTTTTAATTGAATAAAGCCATGACACTTACGTTTATTATTTATTTTTTTAACATGAATTTCGTAAAAATGCCTCTATTGCAAAAAACTGTATAATAATAAGGATAACGACGTATTTATATATAATATATATAACTACAAAGCAGATCAATTCCTATCCTATCCCATATAACTGACGACTCGGTTCGGGCACTTAACTATAATATACTATATATTTCGAATTCTCATATAATAAAATATACAATATCTTCACACACCTCCCACAATCCCCGATGGGGTGTATTACGATGGGTGGATATAAGTGCGGACGCGCCGAGGCGACACGTCGTGATTGACGACGACGTGGCAAATATCATCCAAATCGTGCACGACTCATATAATGTACAATATTCTATACATATTACGTTTATAATATAGTATTATGAATGTGTATCCGGTCCGAGGGAGGCGATACATATTTTCTCTACAAATCGCCGGACGAGACCGCGTCCCATGCTCTGTTATACAAAAATATGTTTCCTACGTATATATATATTTTTTTTAAATTCTTCTCAACAATCTACCCACCCACATTCTGAATGGTAAAATAAATTATAACGCCACTGTATGACAAAGTTCTGATATGATTCCGATTTTTATATGGTTTTCATAAGGCTAAAATTATATAAAACCTCACTTTTATTTTTCATTCTCGTGTACCATATATAATTAAATAAATAAAACTCTAATTGCTATTTATTGCTTTTAAAAGTTATCATTGTTATAGGAAAAATCATTGTAGTACATTATTAGATATTAAACATATGCTAAGTTAATATGAATACAAAGTTATAAATAGTAGGTAATACAATTGTAATTCTGTAACAAAATTATTCCTTTTTTTGTATCATTGTACATTAATAGGTTAACTGTTTTAAATAACTTATTTAGGGTTTGGTTTATCTTCGATCTTCAATTATGATTACGAAAACGACGAAAAAATAGCACAAATTATTATCATATTTTATTCACATTGCGCCATACACGAACTTAAAACAATAATAATATTGTAATTTATATTATTTCAACGTTCAAGTTTGGAATTGCCAGCGCTATCTAGCACGAACACTTGCAAACACGCAACAAACTTAGTGTCAAAAGTTTTCCGATATGTGGCGCTGAATATTTCAAACATCAATCTCATGCTTTAGTTCAGTAATAATTAAAAACGAGTTACATACAACATGTAAACACGTCAATTTTTAATTTTTTAAATAATATTATATTTGAATAATAATTTGAAATACAATATACATAAAACATACCAACATATGTATAAACAGTTAATAAGCAAACTTGAACCCCTGACTTTTTTCAAAAAAAGAAAAAATAATAATAATTTACTGGTATAATACAATATTTATAATATTATATAATATGTAATAGAATTAGGAATCAGAGCATACTAAGCCTGATGCACCCCCTGATAAAAATCCTGGTGGTGCCTTCATAGGCACAACTATATCAAAAAATGAGGCTAAAGCAATTAATAAGTATTTAACAGTGACATACTTTTCATTCTATTAATATTCGTTATGAGATATATCTACCAAAAAACTTACACTTGTTTAGCAGATACACCCGCGTGCAGTCAAACATCTTTAGAAAAAATGTTATTTAGCTTTACACGCTTTTTAAGTATTCATATTACGTAGTTTTGAATTTTCATATTGCAAACAAAAATAGGGGTTGGTTGGTGTTCCGAAATTTTGTGAAGTATTTTTTCACTATAAATGTAATATTTGTAAACACGCATAAATTATAATTTGTCCATCCGTGAATGTGTTATTTCGTGTTTCATAGGATCATACCAATATGAAATAATGATTTTATTCACAAAGACGTATTTCAATTTATGGTTTACTTATTATAACTAATATAATATTACGTTTCGTAGTTAAAATTGCAGTTGTGTTTGAAAAATTAAAATTGAAAATTAATGCAATACAATATACATTATAGTCTTAAAACTTTTCAATATTGTTACGCAAACAAGTACATGTCTCCAGAAGCAGCGAATATCATACAAATTAAATTCATAGTATTATGTTATCCTTTTACGGGAATGTAAAATAACGATTGTTCTATATAGCTCACTGCAGTGTAACTATTATAACTCCATTATATGCTACCTATTACCCACCAATGAAAAATGGAACGTGTTTTGAAAAGAAATTTTTTATTTGATAAAACGAACCTTTGCATGGTCTCTTAATGAAATATTATAAATTATACAATAATAATAGTAATATTTAATTTGACACGTAAACATGTCTACATGTTGTGTACAATTATGAAGCCGTCAAAAAAATGTATTCAACGATAATGGACACGATTTAAAACTATAATAGGTGCACTATATTGCATGTATTTAACTTTTTAGATTGAATAGGATCTTTATATATATAATAAAGTCTTATAATTTGGTTTTATTTACCAATCGAGCTTGAGCTTTTTTCTTCAATGACGCAGTTATTCAAAATCTGAATTTCCGAGTATATTTAAAGACCATATTGTAAAATTCTTAAGATATTTTTGTGATATTTAAGTAATTTCCAGAGTAGATAGAAATTAAAATGAGGACTGTTTTTTTCAACTATAAATAATTTAACAGAAAATTATATAACCTAAAATGTGGACCAAATCACTCCACTCCAAATTATATTAACCTATAATGGATGGTACACGTGATTTGAGCGATATTTTTATCATTTTATTTACATTATTTATACTTATTTATATTTTGTATAATGATTATTATAATAACAAGAACAAAATACTATGTCAATTAATTTACGAACAGTGCTGTGAATTTAGAAATTCGATCGAAAGTTAATATAATGTTTTTGTATTGTATATTCCAAAATCAGTGACGATAAACCCTATTGCATAGATCGTTGAAATTTGAATAAAAAAAAATACCGTATGCTACATAAAAACACAATTTTAGAAAGGAGCTCGGGTAGATCAAAAATATCTCTATCTATTTATACAAATCATGCTATTTTCAAAATCAAGCCCAAACTGTATTCATATATATTAGTATATTACATCGTGTAGCAGTTGTTCTAACTATTTACTTTAAAAATATTATACATATTGCATAAACATGATTTTATAAAATATAAAATATATTCTAAAATACCGTTACTATTCAACTTTTTTTAAAAAACTACTATGCGTTATCACGTTTTAATGGTTTTGAGGTTTTTAACTTCAGTCATCATCGTCTTAAGTGAAGGACATTAAATCTCAGCACTCCTTCACCCCTAAAATCATTTCGATCTATAGTGGCAATGACATATTTCGTATCACGCGTCAGCCCTACCTCAATTTTAGATTTTGGTGCAACTAAATATATAATATTTATGTATTAGGTGTCTATGATGGTAGACACTTAACTTGGTAACGTTTGGTCGAGGTAGCGCGTTTTTGGATAGCTTATCGACCATCATAAACTTAAAATCTACCATTACTAATATCAATCTTATAGAGTAAATCATATTATCTGTTGTTAACATAATACAGTAATTATGATTTGTTTACACAATAATCTTCTCCAAATGACGGCTATATCACGATGCAACGCTATCAGCTAACGTTTAGAACATGGGCGTTCGCATTAGAAATATCGGGCTATTAAAGTTCCAATATATTTGTGTACAGATCAAGAGATTAAAATCTTCAACTTTCATTAAATGTTAAATGATTACATATTATGATAGGCTTATGTAAAATGCTTCGTCGATACAAATTATTTATACTTGTTTAGCTATTCATACACTAACTACGTAGTTAAAAGATGCGACATCACTGTTTAGTGATGTTTGATATATAATAATACATTAATTAACTATATACGCACGTATATATATATATATATGCATGGAATGTAATACATTGCATATAAATAAAACGTCTATTTAAAAAAAAAAAAGTTAGTAAGAACAACATAATTTTATTATACATAGTACAAGAAGTCAGTACTAACAATAATAGAAAAAAATATATTAACATATTTATGTAACTAAGTAAATATATAATATATAGTATAAAATATATAGGTAGGTTTATAATATTTATATGCGATTTTGTTTACTAAATTATATTACTCTAAAAGTAGCTAGGTATATAGCCTACGCACACACTTAACATTATATATTATATATAAAGTAAGTAATTATATTTTAAAACACAACTCTGTGCGAGTTTGTAAATTTGTTATAAATGTGCAATTTTATGGCTTTAACTAGAAAAATTGTTAACTTATATAAATATATTGTATAATATATTATATAATATTACGAGCTATTATGATATAAACCATTTAAAACTTGTTTATAAAACTCACAAAATTTTTATTTTTTTTTTCATATTTGTTATGCTGATTTAACGAAAACAAAACAATTGAACGAATAAAAAATATGATTATATTTTTGGATTTTTTTTTTTTTGTTACGATGTGGTAGCGGTAACGTTTAAAATGATAACATATTATTTCTAAAAAGGATACAAGAGAAATAAAAACAAAATCTCATTTTATAAAACAACAAATTAAAAATGTATAACATATGATAGCGAGCAGTTGATAATAATAATTGTAATATTCAATAAATTTTATTGGTCAATTTTTTATCATATTGAATTGAAATTAAATTGAAGAAATTAAAACCATTCAATTCGAATTGTCCCCTTTTATTTAGTTCGGCGCAATTATTACACTAGTTTAATTTCCATCGAAAATTAGATTTCAAAACGCAACCGTAAAAATGAATAAAATTATGTGCATATATTTATAGAATTTGTATATATAAATATGATGCTATATTGTTTGAAAAAAAAAAATCATTTATTGTGAACTTTCAATAATAGTTTGTTGAAATTAAAAACAAACTTTATTATAATGTATAATTGTTTATTTACATTGAAAATTTGAATATTTTTTTTCTCAACGAAAATTTCATTAATAATTATGTATATTATATACTATGGTGCTGGAGTAAACGATACATTCAATTTGTATATATTATTACTCAGTGAAATGTTAATTAAATTCTCAATAACATAATACACATTCTATTTGGGTAACCGCTGTTTTCTGAACGAATAAACGTTATAATATTTTGTACTTTTTAATTCCATACAGTTAATGAAAATTACATTTTATTATTTTGCATACCATATGCATGGTAAACGTATCTGTAATAAATTAAAGTAATAGTAATAATATATTTTCTCTTATCGTATACATGTTGATATCATATAAAACGGGTGAAGTGAAAACACCTCCTCCCATACGTTCGAGCTTGTGGACAGTTCTGATATAAGTCATCCTCGTAACTCCATTTTGTACACAGTTTATTAGTGAGTCTTGGTGTATTATATATAGATAAGTACATTTGTACATTAATCAGCCACTAATTACCTTTTTTTCTTTAATTATAAACGTATTTATCTCTAAATTTCTCATTTGTCAATTTTTTTAAAAACATTTTTATATTTATAATTATCCCAATATCAGCTATCTTAATAATTCCTTTACTAATTTAAACGTCAACAACAATCTTACCTCATAAATAGATACAATAGTTATTTTTTTTGTGTATGTAACCATTGTAATATTGTGATGTTATGTTATGTATTGTTATTTAATTATTGGGATAACATAATTTTTACTAGTAGATGGTAAATAAATACATGGGTACTTATTGTTTTCAACAATTTATTTATTTTTTTTAATTGACGTTTGGTATCGTGGCTGTATTATACCCTAACGTTTGGTTTTAATCATGCAATTATAATAATATTTAATTGGATAATTACTTATTAGTTTTTTATTATTGCATTGCAATATGTATACAAAGTTTTAAATTCAAATTTTCCATTATTCTTGTTTTTATGTATTGTTATTATTATTCCATCTTCCGTATGAAAATACCATGAAACTTTTTTTATTTTAAATTTAAATATTTCATGGGAGACTCTTGATCTCAACTTTAATACGTTTGGTCTGATGCATTTTAGTTTTTTTTTTTTTATATATATAATACATAAAATATATTGAAATTAAAAAATTTTTAAATATGATATGAAAGTATTGAAAAAAAAATATAGCTTGATATATTTTTTTATAACGTTTTGCACCATCAGTGATAATTGAAATGGAAACTATAAACACAACTTTTATTTTAAACTAAAAATTATTAAAATTAGTATTAATAATCGTAGAACATCAGTGATGAATTACAATTTTACTTTAGGTTGTAACAAATTAAAGAAATTAACATTTAAATTTACATATTTATTTTCTTGTGAATAATAATGAAAACATTTTATAAAGTGTACCTAGGGTAACTAAGTACAAGTTTATTAATTCTTAACAAACAAATTGTAACCAATTTAATTCAATATTACCTAATTATTATTATAATATAATTATTTGAATTAAAATATTTAAAATTTATATTCAGACCTTACATTTTTTATAAGTTATAATTTTGATTGAGTTAATGTATTAACTGTATTATCTTAAGAAAATACGATCTATTTGAGCTAACGATAAAGTAGGTTAAATAAGTTCAGTCCTCATTCAGTTTCTACTAAATTATTTGAATAAAAGGCGAGTGAAGCGTAATAAATTAGTGTGTGTACAATTTTCGAGTGGCTATATAGTATCATCAAAGATGAAAACTAAAATATGTGCTAAAAAATCATAATTTTTTGTTCAAGAGTCAATCACTCCAATCCTCATCACCCAATAATAGGAATTGAACGCACATTAATATTTAAACATTATAATTATTATAATTGCTCTAGCGAGACAGCATCGAATGTGCTTGTCGAACGATTTTGTAGAACTGACAAATTTTGTGTATAATATTATCAATACTTTTACATTTTTACATGTATTTTATAAATATTTGTGTGTGTTTGGATGATAATTACATGTAGGTATCAATTTTCGTAAATATTAATGCATATACAATATACATGCATCGCAGACATATCGTTTAATAAATATTAACGCTCGCGAAATAAATTTACCAGTTCGGAAGTGCGTTATTGGCTTAACATCAAATATCCCTGAGATTATACACAGTTCGGCGATCAGGATTTATAATAATGCTTACTTTATAATAATTATATAATATATATATATTTGTATGTATGTGTGTGTGTGTGTGTGAATATGTAGTTTTATAAGTCTTCTTTAGTGTGTGGGTAAAAAAAAAGTATGCCGCAACTGATTACTGTTATTTGTCAATTATTTGTTAATCTTTTGTAAACAGAGGCGATCAAATTCCCCTAAATAATTTTGATAAATACCACAAGCGACTATAGAAGTATTATACAGGGTGTGGTTCACCAAAAAAGCACGTCAAATTGTTTTCCTTTAATAATAGATTTATTCAAATTCTGAATTTTTGGAACTTTTAAATATAACCGAGGGTTATATTTTCAAATACTCAGATTTATTGCACCGTTTAAAGAGTTTCAACAGTATCGTATATAGGCTGTACTAACATTTTTTTTTTATCTTACATTGGGTTAGAAAGATATACAGCTTTGATGATTTGATAATGTTAGTATCTGATATTAATTTATAACCATTTTATAGATTGTATAAATCGACGAGTGTAATAAATACAAGATGCAATATTACATAAAGTAGGTAGGTACTTTATACATTTTTAATAACTACAATCTTAAGTATATTATACATTTTAATAAGGCAAAACTGATAGTTCAAATTTTGACTTAAATAATTAAAAAAAAAAAACATTGACATAATAATATCCAGTTAAAAAAAAAGTAGATTTTATATAGTAAAAAAACAATTTCTATCACTATAGGACACTTTTTAATAAATGTTATAAAATAAATAGAAATAGTAAATAAGGTAGGCACTTAAGTATAATAATTATTTGTTAATATTATTATTGTTTATTATAAAAACTCTAAAAAAAAAAAATAATATAAATAATTTATTAATGAAAAGTTGGGTGTGAGCTTACTTGGTGAATTATTCTATACGTAATAATATGCATAGGTAATATTAAGTATAATCTGTAATAATAAAAACAATAATAATAATAACTTTGATAAGTTCTTATCATAAACCCGACTTAAATGCTTCTCAAATAATTAGCTATAAATTAAATTTTTAACGACATAACATAAGCACTATCAGGTAACAATCTATTTTATTATACGTAAAAAAAGCTTGATACAACTAAATTGTTATTCACCTCGAAAGTTAAAAGTACGAGAACATACAAAATACACTGGTTGTTCAATAAAGATTTTTTAACTTACTATTCATTGACTGATTTTATTTAATCGCCGTGAACATTAATTACTCATCATTCGAATTTTTTTTACCAGAAATATCAAATATACATGTATAATATTAGTTTGTAGAGGTACATATTTGATATTATTATGATTTGATCAATGCGTGCATCAAGCTAATTTAATCAACCTAATTTTAATGTCATAATTTGTTTCTATGTATGTTTATTTTGTTCTCAAGAGAAACAGATCAAATCGTTATAAAAAAAGTATTTTGTCGTAATAGTGAAAATGTTGTTTGGATTTTTCGTGGTTTAAATTTTGTAACGCGACCTATTATAATTTCGTTCGGCAATAATCTGCAACTCTCAAGTGCCGAGCTCACACTAATGGTTAGCTTCATTTTTTCAAACCGTTCGTATCTCAAATGCGCACAACCTTTTATAATAATAATATACTTATATGCACTTATATGTATTGTATACAAATAATTATGGTATGAATATGTATATAAATTGTGAATTTCAGATAATATAAAAAGGTTTTATGTTTGTACTTATTTTATTCTCAATATTTCGATCTTAGCCTTCTTCAAATAATTTGTTTTTATTCATACTATTAAGCTCATTAAATTATTTTTGCAAAGTTCTAATTTTTTATAATATATATATTAAAAACAAATAATGAACGGTTTGCTTTATTATTTGAACTAATATGACTTATTTAAAATGTATATTTTTAAAACGTATCATATTATAAATATGTTATGACATCACGTGAATTATGACCTAGCGTGTAAGTTATCATCAGCTTCTAATATGTAGTTAACTGTTTACAATCATTTAATGTGTAGTACAGCTTTTAAGAGGATATTAGAGTGGTGGAAAAATAGCTTTAAGTCCCGTGAATGTGTGTACAATTGAGCTATTGTGAAATATGCTCGTCGAAACATTGAATATTTATCAATCAATGATAGCAAACTCGTTTACGGGATGTATCAAGAGTAATGCTAAGTTAAAACCATATATTTTATGGTTTTCATTATATTTTCATAAATATATTAAATCATCCATAAAAAAATTCTAATAACGTTCGGTAACTTATCCTAACTAGGTACATAATACTCCTCAAAGTCGGAATATTGAAGTAGCTGTGTTGAGCAGACGACCGTTTTCGTGAGGTTTTAAATTACTACAATGAATAACAATTATAACAATAATTAAATGAATGATGTATAATTTATATCATCGCAGTTTAATTTCTACGAAACGAATTCGCTGGCTGAGAACACATGTTATAGTACCACTCTGACTACGGATAATTAATATTCTTGTATGAAATAGGTAGAAATAGTGTTTGAAACAAAATATAATTAATAAAAAATAAAAATGTATACTTTTTTTCAGGAATTCTATTTTTTAAAATTCTGTATGTGTTCTGTTTTCCAATTATGCGAGGCTTATAGAAGTATTACTAAATATAATTTAGCCACGACTATTCCATTTTTAACAGCCTAGTACAGAAACTAAGCCATTAGGTTTAGTTACAGCAAATGATCTGACAATCATTGTGTAATTTACTAATAAATTATGGATTAACTTTTATTGTACCTATTATTTTTTTTAAACGTAATAATTTCATCTGGTACACAACTCCGGTAATGGGTAACCCGAACGATTGCCATTTCTAAAATGGCGCTCGGTGTGTTCGAATTGAAGTAAAAATATCATGCTGCTTTTAATCTGTAAATTACGCTGTTCGTATTACCCGTTGTATTGTAATATTTACGTGAATAGAAAAGAAACAGTACCGTTCTTGTAAATTGTGTGTACACGCAAAATAAATACATTACATAATATTATTGTCATATACATTACACAGCAATAACCCGGAAAACGTAAGCGAATAGGAAACGTATGAAAAATAATTCAGTCATATCGCGTATAGGTACTCGGAAGTGGAATATCATCATAATCTGCCATATACTGTACATAACGTTCGTAGTAAATAATTTATAAATATATATAATATGTATATTATTGTTATTATTATCGACGTCGAAATCGCCATTAAAACAATTTTTATGTCATTTTTTTTTTCGATTTTGTTTTCCACACATTGGATCACTTCGAATTCGTGTGGTGTATTCAAATAATTTCCATAATATACATTATTTATGCTTTTTTTTCGTTTTATTCCGTACTTACTAACACAATATATCATTAGGATACACATCCAAAGTACATTAGTACCTAACACTCTGTGCGTACAAATATATATACATATACCATAGGCCACATACGTAGGTACAATATTGAACGTCATGTACGTTATCTGTATTATAAATTAAAATAATAATAATATATAGGTAGGTGCAGCGAATTATATTTGTGACCTATTCCCACCCATCACGACACCGAAAACCGAGCAACCACTACGTGTCTCTGGAATTCGTACCTATATAATTTCGACACACGAATATCATATACGCGATATACCAGTGTACGAGTACCTACATAGTCAACGTACAAAACTCGTATAATATAGTATTATATTGCCGCATATTGTACCCGTAAACACGATACCACCCGTCACAGGCGTCACGAAGAGCTTTTTGCATTATTTATAATATTGTAATGGCCTCGTCGTCAGACCCGACGTTTGATTCGATTCGAATTTTTTATTATTAGATATTATTATTATTTTTTTTTTTTTTAGTTTTGCGCTTGACATGCGCACGCCACAACGATCAACGTGTATTATACTGCCGATGTATTATGTTATTACTTATTATATTATACACATTGATAGGACGTGTCCAAGTATCGAACGTAGTATTATATTTATAATGTCGTAATAGTGTTTATTTATTGTTCTATAAAAAATAATAATAATTACAACCTCGCATATTCCGGCCGGTGGTTTAATTTTCGATTTGACAAAACATTTCATTCCTGTGTGTCCTGTCATCAATGCGAACGATAAATAAATATTGTATATTATGATATTATTAATTTATTGACTCGTGCATAACCATGAAGTAGTTATTTATTGGTGGCTTTCCGGCGATTTACGTGGCGTGTAGACTTTTTATTCGAAACCTATAGTCACACCCGTTTTTATTATTATGAAATAAATGCTATTTTTATGATCAAGGGTGGTGGGAAACAGAATTATATATGTAATAGTGTTTGTTGTGTGAAAATAATTCTGCAAAACGAAATAAAGATTTGCCTTTACGTCTTGCTTTTTATTTTTTATTCATTACTTTTTTTTAGAGGCACCCGAATGAAGGGTTCTGGATTCTAAGAATGCCACAACCAGAAGTTATTTGTGAATTCAATCGAAAGTGAAATTTCTGATCGATTTGAGAGGTTACCGCATACGTAAAAATCTGGATTAAAATGTGAGAATATTCACCATAAGCAAGCTTATGTACCTACGTAGGTCTTACTATATTGTGCGGATGCCGATTAGTGAATTGAGTTATTACAGTATACTCGGACATTACCGATAGATCTACATAGATAACATATAACAATATTCGTCATATTATATATACATGACGCGCAGTGTTTTCGACAGATATCGACAAACTATAGGTAACTATGTGTCTTATTATTTTTCACTTTTCGAACGCTGCAACGAGTGATCCTCAAACACTTGAATAACAAAGGCTTGAATATTGAAGGGTTGTTTTTTTTTGTTTTATCTTAGGTTCCGAAATGTTGCGTAGAGTTTGCGAATTTGTATTGGAGTTTGAGTCACTATATTTTTTTTTTTTTTTTGCTGCGCTTGAGGTGGTTTTCTTGCGACCGCGAATATGTCCCGAGTCCCGACAAATATACAAGTTACATATTATTTACATAATAATATAATAACAATGTTCTTTCTGTTTTCAAAAAAAATAAATTGATGTATAAAAAAAATAGATACCTGTGCATACTATAATATATCTGTTGCCGCACAAATAATATCCTGTTATTGAGAATTTTTCGAAAGGAGTTAGTGTAAAGGAAAAAAAAACGGTTAACTGACTTTCTGGATTTGAGAGGCGATTCGACTTATTCCTTCATTCTCCACCATTGTCACCGCCCGTCACTGGCTAAGTTTTTTGCTTCGTACAATAAAGGATATTAACCCGATAAACTGCCGATATCTGCTGCAACTGCTGTTTTATACGGCTGCTGCAGCAGTCAATCGTCGGTAAATACTATTAATATATACTTATATGTATATATCCCATGGGCGGCATATTATGCATATATTTTGTGTAATATATATGTGTCGTAAAATATAAATAGGCTTTAAAGTGATATAACACGGTTGAGAGTATACCATGCTCCCTATATACTACATTTCAAGCGATCCGTGAGTGTAAATTTAATTCTTACAACTTAAAAATTAAAATGTTATTACACTGTCACGGCCGATGAAAGGGCAGCATCCTTTTGTTCATTAATACCTACTTCAAATTTTTTAATTAGTATTCCATATTATATTATTATATAATTAATTACCTACATATACATTTATAATTTTTTGATAATGATTTTTTAAATTAAAATGTTAACGCTCAGGAATTTAAATATTTAATGATTATATTATAATACAAAAACATAGAATTTAAAATTTAAATATGTTTTTGAAATACCATATTATGAATTTAATAGAACAATGAGCTATATTTTATTTTATATACTTTTCTTAAACATATGTATAACATATTAAAACAAAATATAACTAATAAAATTGTAATATTACGTATTTAATAAAATAAAATAATATGTATTATATTATACTTCATAATATAATAAAAGGTATGTCATAAAACATATGATAAAATAAATTGAACTAAGTTATCTGTATAATTATATTTTTATTAAGCTAAAAAATATTTAATAAAATAATTTTATACAAGACCAAAATAATAAAAATTTGAAAATAAATAATTATTGTTTAACGAAGAAAATTATTTTAATTCAACTTAAAGGTTTCAGCGTATCTATGTATCTCTAGAAGAAAATGTTAACGGAGTGCTTTTTAATCGTGGTCAGAAGTAAGGGGGGCTGAGTCTTCTCCCCTCACGTTGAACCCTCATCCCCTCTACCCCTCATCGTAAATACACTTAAATTCATTATAATAGGTACCATTGTAAAGTTAAATAAGAAATCTTATTTTTTTCTTTTTGTACTTGAGAAGTAGGTGTGCCGATATTTTTCTTCACAGAGCAACAATTGTCTTACATTATAATACAGCCCATTGTAATTATTTTTCCGTACAATATTTTATTTGCAAAATGAGTACCGACCACGTGAGTTACCTATAAATTATAATACTATTATTTGTTATGATAAATTATCTTATTGAAATTCATACATTTCTGTTAGATACATTGTTCGTAATAATACTTGTCGAAGTATAGTATATTATACATTTATAATATTATTTTATTATTGAGTTCTGAACAACAACAAATAATGATTAATAATTCAACTATTTTTAATAAAATAAATTTATATTTTAGGCGTGCAGATAAAACCCTTTAAAAATACACGAAAACGAGCAGTAATATAATTTATAATCAAAATTCACTGTTTTGCTGTTTAAATTAATGGTAAACCGTGCGATACATAAATATTAAATACATTTAAAACTATTATTACTACTACTATTCCTAAAACTGTACCTATAGTGTTTAGTAATAAAATATATATATTTTTTTTTATAATAAATTAAAGGAAATTTAAAACCACCTTGTACATTAAAACAGTAAAATGACATTAACATTTATTTTGATTTAAAAACCAACATCATTTAATCTTTTGGCAAATGGTATCGCGGTATTTTTAAATTTATTTCAATAGAGCGAATACGTTTTCTTTAAACTCACTACTCGTATGCTACTCTCGAATAAATTGTTACTATATTATAATTAATATCATAGTACGTTTGATTAATTTTTAACCATGAAATATGTAGTAAGTAGTAATTAATTTTAATAATCGCAATTTTTAATCTGTCAAAGGCTGAAAAGTAAAATATACGATTAAACATATTTTTATACAGCTTAACGAAAATGGTGATATTGCTATAGAATAATATTAACATTAGCAAAAAAAAAAAATCATTAAAAGTATACACGTTTTATTAGGTTTGCTATGAAGAGAAAAACAATTATGAATATTGGAAACAGTGAACTGCAACTACAGTCAAAACAAATCATTTATTATTATTTCAAATTGTTAGTTTTGTTTTCGAACATATAATATATGTATGTGTATTTTCATGTTATGTTATTCATATTTATAAATAAATAAAAATAAAATGTATATTTCTCTCAATAGCCACTGCAGCCGAAGTCTATTTCATAAAATAATAATACAAAAATATCCGTTCCATTTAAATTCGTATATGAAAAAAAAAATCATAGTATAAGTGTGACGATGCAGTACATCAATATAATAATCATAATATCTGTTATATTCACCGACATCGTATTAAAATATTTTTGTATAAAATATGTACAAGTATAACGTTTTACCTATACTATTATGTATATAGGTTATCTTTACTGCGCAGTACACGCTGTACACGGTTGTCGACTTAGACTTAGGTCAATGTCTCCTTTGCCAAAACGTAATATATTAAGTTTTGTTGAATAAAACAAAATATTAGCTGACATTTGCTACGTGTATTTCTGAGAATTAGGAAACAGTCAATTAAATAACTCTGCAAATTGTACATGACATTAATCTACGTAAAAACAAATTATATAATATTATTATTAAGCATAGCGATATGGCACTCATCGACGACGGTTGACATACGTTTCGTGTGCTCGGCAGCGCGGTAAATAACATTTCAAATTACCGCAATAATATGGAACAGAGTATATAATAAAGGTATACACAACACTCAGCAAACTTAGTCGTATACAATAACGATTTGCACCGGAACTGGGTGGTAGCAGGTCGCGCTGTGTGACGACAGAGTGTTATGTATTATAAATTATAATATAAGTATTTATAGAATTATAATATAATATGAATTACAATAATACATCAATATTTAGTCTGAATTTTACCGATATTAGACTATAAAAAATATTGTAGTGTTTTAATAAATTTATTTAAATAATATGACTGGTGCTTCGGGTATAGCTGTGGAATATGCATTGCTATAATGAGAAGACATTATTCTAACGATTCAATATCGTAAAATATAATTTTTCATTCGTAATGTGTAGGTGCCTATAAATCGTTACTCGTATATTGTATTTAACATAAATAATACATATTTTATAATAAAAATAGTTTCAGAGCACATTCATAAAAATGCGATCATTTACTGTAATCAATAGTGTACTACGAAACATATTATATTATTACAATAATATATGTGATCGTTGTCAATAAACGTTATTTGTACAGCTGACGTGAAAAGATAAATAAAAAAATATTATGGCATAACAGGTAAACTATTATAATATAGTGGTGTTCATTAAACTACATTGTGATTTTGTAAACTCGAGATACTCATTTTTCTCCAACTTTAAATTTTCTTCCTTATAATTTAAAGTGCACGCTATTATAGCACTAAGCTATAGCAATATTTTTACGACAATGATCATATTATTATTCAATATTATACTTTATTTAATAGATTATCTTGCATAATTTACGTTTTACATATAATAAAACAGAATGTTTTCCTGAAAATGTTTATGTATAGCCGCATATGGTTATTGAATATCGTACTTATATTTATTTATAACGCGTTTAAAGTTTAGACCAGCAGAGTAGTGCACCGAAATTCCCTCGACGCCCTATTCCATCTCTTATATATCTTATAGCAAAACTTTAAATGTTAATAAATAATAAATTATTGGCTCGATATTCGATGTGCATTATATATTATGTTATTATTACACCAGTGTATTCTGAAAAATGAACAAAAAAAGAATTCAACACTATAATAATAACAAAATGGTTTGAAAGAGTTGGATGAATAAATAATTTGCAGAAATCAAATTCAAAAAAATATCAAACTCATCAGACTCATCAAACTTACTCGCTCTCAAATTTTCTTTTAAAAGTAAATCATTTAATCAATATATATATATATTTTAATTTCAAATGAATGATGTTCATAAATTACAATTTTAATTATTAAATCAGTTATCATAATGGTTTTACCAAGGATAATAATCTTTAAAAATTGTAAAGTAATATAGTAAATACCTAATATAATCAAACGCAATATAATGATCTATTTTTCTATAAAAAGACAATTCTCATTTGAAAAATAGAAGTTAATATCTTAAATAGTACAGTAAATCTCAAAAATTAAAAAATATATATATTATGATCTTCAACTATTTTTATAAATTAAAAAAAAAAAAACAGATTGTAAACAACTGCATTATTGAATTAAAAAGTGAGTGAGCTGCTCAGCGAATCAACTATTAGCCATCATTGTATAATATATTTATACATATAATCATACAAATATAATTTATAAATTGCTCAAAGAAAGTATTATAATTTATAATACCTAATTATAGTTCAAGTCTTTCAAGCAATGATAACCATAACATAATAATACGATATATTCCCAAAGTGTAAAATCATAATTGCGTTTTACTTTAACGTATTCCGGAAATTTAAGAGGATCCCCGAGTCGACTATATATGACTGTGTAGTACGTGGGTAAATGAAATTATAAGTATGTGGCGTTCAGCGTATATATAATAATATAATATCGTTGTGAAAAATTACCAAGTTTTCGTAATGAATAATAGATTTAATCCATCCACGGAAAAATAATTTTTTTTTTTTTGAACATTGCACAAGGTAACACTAATATAACGGCCTAATCAATATAGCGTGTATATACTATATTTAAGTGAGTGTGTGTGTGTGTGTGTAGGCGCGCGTGACCAGGAACTAAAACGAGTATTTTGACAATCCTTTTACTCGGGTCACATTTTTTAATTATATTATCGTTTTTCCATTAGTTTCACTCAAAATCTTACTGGTAATATTATTATTCATTTGTTATGTTGAAAATTGAATCGACGTCGATTGTTACAATTTTCGCATTAGCCTGTATAGAGTATAGTTCGCATACGATTATTGTATTAGGTACTTCTCAATTTTAATACCATATTATTTTAATATTAATATACTACTTTAACAAAATATTATTGATTAAACGTTCATAATATTCTTGCCAATATTATTATTAATATATGTTGATTATCTCTATGACTTTAAAATATTTCAACGAAACTAAGCGATGGTCGTACGATAGGAAATCGATTGTTAATCGATTGATACCTTTTCATAATACAGGTACGCACTGCTGCAGGTGGACGTGACGGACGAACGTTTTAGTCGATTTATTATTTATGAGCACGCAGAAAGTTATATTATTTTTCCGTTCCATTAAAGTTGTTTATTATAAATATATATGTTTTTAAATCCCACCGATAAAAGTCTAAAACGAAATACAAATCATAGAGTTAAAATCATAAATAATATATTAGAATTATTGAAAGTTAAATTATTCATTTGGTGAACAATCATAATATTGATCTTAGGTATCTAATATATTTTATAGACATTCAAAATCCTTCTATTTAAAAAAAACTTGTTTAAATAAAAAGCAAATATTGTTTAGCTAGTCGTTAAATTATGGGTACAAATTATTAAAAATGTGTAAAAGGTTTTTCATGATTTATAAGAGAGTTTATTATATACTACATACAAATTAATTAACTCTGAAAATTAATTATTTGAACAATTTTAAAACAAAGCCCAAATAATTGAGTTATACTTTTTATTGTGTAGTATGACCAGTAAAGTGTCACGTGGTAAGCAAGAACGAAAATTGAATGTGGTGTAAAATATGACATAGTATAATATATTAAACTATTTTTTTATATATGTTATAGCAGAAATAACATCATGATTTTAATATTTATTTTTAACTTATAATTAATAGGTAACACGCAATTAGTATAAGATACTACGAAACTTGTATTGAATGTCTTTGATTTACAATTTTATAACAATATATCGTCTACCTAAAAAATAACTTAAAATGTTACCTAGGGATTATTTTAATGAAATATTAATTTCTTTTTTTTTTTATTAAAACTACTAAAGTTTATATTTTAGTCATATCAGAGCGGAATAATTTTCATTATGGTTTTGAGTGAATAAAATAATGAAAATAATGTCTAGAAATAATATTAATGAATAAATATTAGTTAATAATAATAATAAAACTAACCATAATTTATAACAATATTTCAACATTTGTTTTATACTTAGGTATATAATATACACGTTTAAATGTTTAAGAAATAATATTATACATTATCCATCTTTCATAAAATCAAATTAACCTCATTTATGTTCTCGTCAAACTTTGTAATGTTTCTTAAAGTTTTAATACTTTATTTTCAATGAAACATAATTAAACATATTATTTAAATAATTTTAAAATTATTATCCAGTAGTATATAAGATTTTAGTTGTTAACTACAAAGTATAAATACAAATTTATTAGATTTCTCAGTATAAAACTGAACATGCAATTAAATTCTCATTACTTTATATGTTTTAAATGTATTTAATAGTATGTAATGGTGGGAAAACACATCATTTACTCACTTATTTGTTAACTTTGCTTCACCTACGGAAATCTATAGTTCTGGATGTTTTGTAAATTTTTATAAATCTTAATCATTAAAAGTTAAGATGAATAGTTTAACTTAATATAGATATCTTGTATATTATTTATACATTAAATTAAGTATTTTATTTTTTTTTTTTTGAAAAAAAAATATATAGTATGACAGTAATATTATTTGGTCTAGGAATAAATAAATATCGGTTTGTATTAACGACATTAATTTCTCCAGAATATGATTTTGTTATTTACTTATTTGTTAAATTATTTACTATCTATTTAACAAAGGTATGTTATATCGTCCAAGATTAAATATATATAGATATTATATGTTATTGACATTAAAAAACCTGCAGTGCTCCTCGAAAACTAACTAACTTGCAAACAATCAAATTCGTATGCGCTTATCAAACTGAAAACAATTTAATATTGTGTTTGAATAAATAATTCTCTTAGTAGTGAAAGTTTAATATTATATAGTGGTGTTTCTCGAGGGACTACTAGTTACCTCTTATGTTCTCACACATGTGCGAGTTAAAAAATCAATGACTTCAACATGTAATGTATACTAGTTTATTATGCAAATTATATGTTTTTTTACTATCAAAGATAACTTGTGAGATGATATAAGTATTTTTTGTACAAGTAAAAATAATTAGAATTCAAGAAGCATGCAAATTTGGCTAAGTTAATTATATTCAAAATGATTGTTAAAGACTTTGATCAAACAAAATAGTATTATCTATGTAATATGTTTATGTATGACTGTATGACTGCGTCATAGAGGTTTTTTTTTTATTAGCTTTTGATATCATAGCCTTTTAATACTGATTATCCTTCAATTATTACAAGTGTACGCTTACAAGATAATAAATGTGGTTAAATCACCAAATAATAAACTGCATTGTAGCTTTAGTAAAATCCAAATTAAAAAAAAAAATAAGAAGCTTAAACTTGTTTATATACATAAAATATACTTACGATTATTGGCGCTCGGTGCCAATGTGATTTTGTACACAAAAATACGCTCTACGGGAATAGGGATCCTGTTCTGTAGAATCAACCAAATTTGATAATTTTTTTTTTTAACTTATAGAGGGTAATATTCTACAAGCCGCATCGATCTCCGTTTTTCAATATTTTCAAACTTTATAGGTAATCTGTCTTAAAAAATAATACAATTTTAAGCAGTTTTGTATAAATTACATTTTACTATTATTTTGAATAAAATAAAAATCTGAGTTCAATGCGGTCTGTAGGAAGTCTTTTTCTTTCAAATAAAAATATAATTACTGAAATTCGATAATTCCAGTGGCGTAAATTGGGTGGTGAAAATGTAGCGATTGCACCACCACATTTCAGATGTGGTAGTGCAAGTTAATATTATTGCACCACCAAAAACTCATAAAAATGTATATACCTACACATAATTTCTAATTTCAAAAGTATATATTTGTTTTAAAAATTACAAAGTATATTAAAAAAATAAATTTTAGTACAAATGTCGTTTTATATCTATATTTTAAATCCTATTTCAAATAGGTTTAAAATTTGATAAACATTTGAATATGAATAATTTGGTGCAATATTATGTTTTAAAAGAAGACGTCGACTCAGTTTAAAAAAAAAAAAATATTTGAAATTTTTTTTATAATGTTATAATTTAATAATAAAGTTGTTAAGTACTACTAAAATAATTCAATACTTATTTATTAATCATAATAAAAAAATAAAATGTTTATATATATGATATAATGTTAATTGGGTGGAGATTTTAAAATAAAGCTAGTACTGGTAGGATAGAAATCAAAATACTTCTCTGCACTATCAGAAATCAAAGTCAATGTACGCCACTGGACAATTCTACAAGGTCTGAAAATTATTCTCGTGAAGTAATTTTTTTCGATAAAATACACCCCATCAACCCTCCTTAAATATGTATCTAGTAGTAAATTAGTAGAAAAGTATTATAATTAAGGTGGTAACTAAAATACAAAATTGAATTTTTAAATTTTATAGAATTGCGGAAAATTTTAAGATCTGGCACCGGGCCCATTAAGGTATATTAACTCATACCAAACCTTATAATTATATACATAGTACAATTTTACATATGTTTCAATGGAATGACCAAAAATAATGGGTATTTTTTTAAAAATAGTTATACGCATAATACGATTACAATATTGGTTGTGATACATTTAACCAGTGGTTTAACTAAAAGGATTCAGAAAATGAGAAAGACTTAAGTACTTTTGTACCCGAAGTAACACAATGTTTTTCATTAAAATAATAAAATATTGAAGTTTATTTTTCATAACAATTCAAAATAACAATATAATTTTGAATTAATTTAATATTCAATAATATTTTTTAAAAAAATTATGAAATAGTTTTGACTAAGATGAATGCATTTTCCTTCATAGATTTCACTTAATACTGCCTGGATGGGACGTTGAGAATTTTACTCCCGAGTATATGGTGATGTTACACTTACACCAATAAATTTAGCTCATATATTTTTGGAATATAACAGAATTTAGATTAAACAATTAATTGTTATATGATAATCAAGCACTAGTGAGATCTTAAATTATTAACTGTAATATTTTTGCACGAATTGTTACTTACAAAAAACTAAAAAAAATTTGTTTTAATGTATATGATTTTACTGGATTCTGCGATTTATTTTAAAAATCATATCTTTGTCACATTTAAGTGTTCAACATTTTTTTTTTTTTTTTTTTTTTTTAATGGCACAAAAAGTACTAACATTGATAATAATTTAATACGTATAATGATTTATGAACACTTAATGCCCTATTAAAAATATTATTTGAAAAAAAAAATAAGAGAAAGAAAAATAATCTGTGGCTGAACTGTACAAAACCATAGAAATAAATTCGATGCAATTAATATATTATCCAATTTAAACGTTTGTTTGTTTCGCTTATACAGGACGTTCGGTTGCGCAGGTAGGTGCGTTAGTTTAATTCAATATACTCGTAAGTAAATTAGTACAGAAAATTTATTATTGAGAATTTGAGCGAAATAAACTATATTAATATATATTTTATGACGAAAATGCGTGTTAAACTAAATGTTTAAAACAACCTCCACAAAGGTATTCGCGGTCTAAATCCGGTGAAGTGTGATCAACACCAATATATTATAATACTGGTGTAAATGTTTTACGTCTATATATAAGCGCCATTGCTACACGGTTGTATCATTGGACCGGATGGTTAAATATTTTACGTCCCAACGACTAGAGCTGCTATTATTGCAATAGAAATGTGTAACTCGGGCAATAGGGGACACGTCATTAGAGTCTCGTCGCTGCAAATCTGCAGACAACAATGTCAGGAGATTGGTCAGACCATTATTTGAAAACATAAGCCTATGTGTATGCACACACTCACACACAGATTATACAGATACGAAACTATAATTACACATATCGATTTAAATAATTTACAATACACAATAATATGCCTATATAATACACAAAATAGTGAAGTAAAAACATACATACATAATAATATAGTATATTATTCGGGCGGTACGTACGTTGTAGTTATATTTATTATGTACTACAATGAAAAGATACAATAATAAATTATATGAAAAAAAAATATACATACTTTTACATCGATGCTACGGTGGTTAATTATTTATTAGGTTAACTGTATGTACAATATACGTATACACGCTATGAGATCGTATAAATCGGAAAATTAAAAAAAATTAAAAAAGCTCCTCGATAGCGTCATGCAGAAAACTTTGGCCTTTGGTTTTCAATCATATTATATCCACCGCGTACGATAGTCTTTGTGTTTAATGGAGTACTCAGGTCGATTTAAATAGGTAGTACAAATCGATGAAATTTAGAATAGAAATAAATGAAAAAATGTCCGAATGCAACTTTTTTTTTTATTATTATTTTGTGTTTATATATGAGTATATGTATATGTGTATGCGAGCACGATGCTCAAAATCAAACTTGCGTTGGTCACACAATCATAGACCTCGAGACGGCTATAATTGGCACCCGCCCAAATTACTTTGACCCGACTAGTCGTGAAAATAAAATAAAAAAAACAGAGACCTGACGGCTGGCAAATTGTACGAGAAACCTGAATTTTTTATGCCATGAATTAATGACTATAACATAATATTAATAATATTATGATACCGACGCAGTGATTTACGCACGGTATTATATAATAATAAATAATTATATTTTATAGTATAACATTGAGTATTATTTTTTACATACCCATTGATAACAGACCAAATAATCAGAGCAGAATTTGTATGCGGAAACACTGAAATTTAAACTAAAAACTATTTGCCCTTTAATTAATTAATTATAAAACATCTCATATAAATTACTTAGGTATTTTTTTTTTTTACATTTTATTAGTCAGTTAAAAAAATTGTTATGCATTTACATTTTTGAGAAAAATGTTAAACGTTATCGTTAATGCATTAGTTTATAAATCTCAATTGCAATCAATAGTGACCTATCGTAACGCAATTTATATTCATTTAAAAAAATTTACATATAACATTAAATTCTGTTGTGAAAAATATATTCAATAAGTCTTGTCTTTTTCCAACAATTCTGTACAAATATAACGAATTTAAAATTTAAAATATTAAGTATCTTTGTATAATGCATGTTTTTGCTGTTTTTAATATATTAATACAAACAGTTTTCCTATTCATGATTATAACACACAATTCGTTAACGATATTAATATTACATTACCCAAATTAAGAATTGTTTTTTGTCAATCTGGAGCATACATTTTTATATTAAAGATAACGTATGTATTCATGATTTTGTTAAGTTTAAACAATTAAAAATAAAACTTATGTCTCTGGATTTATATTATATCTGAATATATTTATAATTTATCATGTGTTTCTGATAATGTATTCAATATTTTGATACATTGTTTTACAATGTAATTATAAAATATAATTGATTATTTTTAAGTTATATTCTTGATATGTTTATTTAATACTGTACGTGCGTTAACTCTTATCTTCAACATAGCCTTTGGATTTGGAGATGATCCAACATTTTTTTTAATTGTAATACACTTTGTAAATATTGGTTTTTAGACGATTAATAAATAAAAATAATAATTATTATGATTTAATTAAAAGCTCAATAAATACCACAAAAACCTTAGGTAGTCAAATATAAAATTAAATTGATGGAAGGCAATAATTTATTCATAACACTCGGTGACCTGTATTTACAACACCACCAAACAGATAATTCAAGAAATATCCATAACAGTTGTTATATGACCCAATCAAATTGTAAACACGTTATATCTCATTTGTAGATTCTAAGATACAGCACTATTGCTGACAATTATAGATTCATCTATTAAACTCACCACGCTTTCTACAAAGTTATTTGTATACCTAGTTTATCTTACCCAGAAATTAAAAAAGTTATACAAAATTATACTCTCAACTCTTGTCAATATAAGTGATTTTAACTGTATATCATACCAAATAAAAACAAAAGTCAATCATTCCTTATCTTACCTATACATACAACAAATTTTTCATAAGACAAGAAACAATAAACAACTACTAATCGGATCATGTAATTAGACACATGCAATTTGCCCACCGATCCGTTATGTCAAGCAAAAATCCTTATACTTTCAGGATAAAATTATTCAAATACGTATGTGTACATTGTACACATTTTTATCTATATCACAAAAAATAAAATTGAATGTAGGTAATTCATTTTTTGATTATTCTAGTTAAGTAATAAGTTAAGTTATCTCCAATGACAATGATAATGAAAATAAAACAATATTGAGTACAAAGCAATACACTGTCATTCATAAAATCAAACTTTCGACCAAAAAACGATTACGTTAGGTATCGATGCGCTTATACTGATAAACGCTACTACATCGTGTATAGAAAATCTAACATACAATATACGTTCAACATACGAGAAGAATACTGGCATCGCAAATGTGAACAAAAAATATGTACAAGTATAAATTATGTTCTAATATTATACTATATACGTTGAAATAAAATACGACGAGTGCAAGCGTGATTAAATGTTGTTGAATTCAAACTTCGTAAAAAATGAATTTTCGTCGGATTACATGAATACATAATACAATATGTATACAAGGTACAAGAGCGAGAATAACTTTTTATCAAAATCCATGATGTTGTGACGCAATATATATAGGTACATCACGACATTATAGTACGTCATGTTATTATTTTATCATTTATTAATCGTTTTTTGGTAAATTTATGTGTTACATAAATTTAAATTATAACGACGTGGTATTTTTCATTTTTATAATTGATTATGTTCCTTACTTATTATTTTAAATAGCAACATAATACCTATTAATATATGTTTCATTTATATTTTTCTAATGACTTTCATTTATATTTAAATCAAATTTTGAAACAATGATTAATTAATTATACACATAGTTTTATTTGTTGACTAGTTTTGTAATTATCAAGTTATTTGGCAGCAACTGTCCATCTAATATATTTATTTATCAATTGATCTTCCAAATATGAGTAAAGTGTTTCGCATCTTTCAATGTGATTTTTATTTCTCAGATAGCTCAGTGAGTAAAATTATTTGTAATTATTAAACGGTAGAAATAATAGATTGTAGGACAAATAACAAACATTTATTGAATTTCTATTTTCAATGAAAATATTAATAAGCACCTGCTTATTCTACATTATAAATGTTTCAGTTGTAAATTAAAGTAGTTACTTCGAGGTTAATTTATCAAATAAACCTGCTTAATCCGATATTGAAAATCAAAATTTTCCGAAACCATCAGAGAGTTCACCAAGATTATGACTGTTTTTTTAATAAAAGAAACTATAATACCTATGTATATTGTATAATATATTATGTATACAGGTTTCCGTACATAAGACACATTATATTAATATTGTGTACATAATATAGTTTAAACGCGTAGTAATTTAAGATAATTTTTGTTTTATGCATTTTAAATTAAAAATCAATAAACTCGAGAAAATTAATGACCTATAACTCTTTCAGATCCTTTTTTCGTGGAGGTATCAGTTATTATACAACATATTATTATCTATCGTATAGCTCTATTGTTTAAAGAAAAAAAATAATAATGATTTTCCGTATAGCATAACGCATCTTTGTACATTGTACGTATATAATATAATGTATAGTAAGTTTATCGCGCGTGGTTGATTAAGTATCATCGTATCCTCTTTTCATCTTTCTATCGCTATATCTGAAGACTGATTTATCCGGTAGGTAGGTTAAGTCGAAAAACGGACCTCACTCATTAATAACGGTAAAATTGTTACTCCACGGACTGCACGAGAATATTTTGTTTAGCTCACCACCTAAAAAGGTATCATATTATTATAAAGTAATTAAGGAAATAGAATAGACACTCAAATAAAGCTTATAAAACCGAAGTGAAAAAAAAAAGGGAAAATTCTCCGTCTCCCCGACATATGTATTATTATATTATTGACCATTTCCGGTAATAAGCTATTTTCGTCATCGTCGTCGATGCGTTTGCTATATTATACGACTATATACATTATACTTATATTGTGTACATAAGTATGCTGTGTTCTATATATATATTGACACGATTTTGGCTGGTGCACAACGTTTGGATATATGGAAAGATGACTCGGCGGCGGACCGTGCGGGCAGGCGGATAGTGAGTTGGGTAGTACAACATCCGTGGTTATACAAAAGGACCGAAAGTCATCGCGGGTGCAGGAGCGCCGCGGGACTCGCGTGTCCGGGGGTACAACCTCCCCGTGGTAAACGATTGGCCCGGTATCAACCGCGCCCGGTATATCAATTTGTTCGGAGGTTATAAATAGCCTATTTATGATGCCGTACGCCCACGTCAACCGCGACGACAGCACTCACACACACGATCGTACACGTTACATTATTATACGCATTGTACATGTATATTCACGTATTCATGCCGGCGGATTTCCGAACGTACGTCGCGAGACATATTATAAACTTTTACGCGCGCGCCACCCCACCGCCGGCGTCCTTCCCGCTGGCGGCAGAGGATCCACTATACGCGTCGCGGCGACGACGGTTTTACGATCTCTCCTCCTACCCCGCACACACGCCACTTTCGACTCGGTTTTTCACTTAAGGCACGCTGCTATATTATTATATTATGCAGTTAATCGGATACTCGGATAATAAAAAGGACCATAAATAAATAATATATATAATATATATATATATTACAATGTACGACAAGTGACACGATGGTGAACGGTCGATATATTATTTTATATATTAATTATAGTATGTGCTGCACACGACTTCACTCGTTCCCTAGAGAGAGTGAGGGAGAAAAAGAGAGGGTGAGAGAACAGTACTTTTACAATACAATAATTTTATTTTCATAGAAAATATATAAATATATTTTTTTATTAATTATAATTTACAACATTAATTTGATTCTACACTGTTAGACATTGCAATTCACCTTTTTTTTTTAATATTGTTAGTATGAACCCATAAACCGTACTTACGTTGTTGTTGAACCATTGATCTTTACATGAAAAAAAATATCGTTCCACATTGTGCACATCACTTATTGTGGGAGGTTAGGTTAGGTATAGTGAAAAAAAATTAATATACCGTTAGATCGGGTGAGGGTGTGTTGGAATTTACGTAAATTGGTTGACCTTTTCGTCTCGAAAATTAGATTAAATAAAGCAACATGTTTAAAATAATGTACAATTATCGTTGAAATATTCATAATATTGTGATATTATTTAATTCACAGTCATTTGATGAATACATTTTGTCAAGATAGCTCATAATTTATATATATGATTTTTTTCTTAATTTACAATAATTTTAAAGTATGGCGTATCACAATACCATAGTACTTGTTATAATTAATTTTTGATTATTTCAAAACATTTATATGAATACCTATATATAATTTATTGTTATTATTTTTATTTGACTACCGATATTGACTGTACCTTAGGGTATTAATTTCCCTAAATTAGGGAAACTAGAGCTTAGGGGAACCCTAACATAAACGCCTATGATAGGTATCCGTACATATTATATTATAAAAAAACGACGTCCTGGGATTAAAAACTATAGCAGTCAGGGTGGTATATATCTAATATATATGTATAGGTGAGACTCGTGGCTCACCCGGAATCCCTGACCTATAGAATTGTACACGAGAGCAGAGGGTGAAGGTGAAAAAGAGAAAGACTGAAGCCGTTTTGTAAAAAAAAAAATACAAATATTAGTTAAAATTTCAATATTACTATTAAAATAATTGTTTGGTAACCTTGGTTACCAAAAAGTTAAACTGTCTTCACTCAGAAACGTTTTTTTCACCGTATAACAACCATTTATCATTGAATTCAAATATAGCACACCTATTCAGTGCCTATTCAATGACAAGGGATGCTCGACTTTTACTGTACGGTTACCTTATTTGTATTTATCATTCTAATACAATTTAAGTTTTTATTCTTTAAAGTGCAATATGTTTTTGATGTGAATTTATAATATATTTTTATATAGTATCAATATTAAATGCACGTGATTGAAAAACAATAGCCAACGCTAAATGTTGAGCCAGGAACTCTACGTTCTTAAATCCTAATATCATATATAATTAAAAAATGTTGTGTGACAATTTTAGTGAAACTGAAAACGAGTAACACCTGAATCGTGTACTGTATTAAAGTAAAAAAATAAACCTCGGATAAGAATTGCAAATTTTGTTATTGTTAACAGTATAGTGGTTCTCGGGCGGGCGAGAATGTATAGACGTTGCCGGCGCCGGTAATTTACTACGCGTACACTACATACAACACTAACGAAAAAAACCCACAAAAAATCGATGGTCGCGTGAAAACAAACACGGCTTTTGTGTGCACATTATATAATTACAATATATTTTAAAATATGATTTTTCAGTTCCCAGGACGGACACACGAATCGTCTTCTGACACGCCGACCTGCGGTCATCGGGCCCAAAGCGCATTTGCATAATAATATTCGGTATAATAATCGGGAGCAAACCACGTAACGGCATACCACCACGCGTGCATATAATGTAATAACGATAATGATAATAACATCGCATTTTCCAATAACCACGATCCTCATCGTTATAACATAATTTATTTATTAATAAATATATTATTAGAACGCTTAATTATTATAAAATTTCCATTAATCTTTAAAAATACCCATCGCAGTCATTACTGTATACTAACCATATAGAAAAAGTCTATTCAATTCACTATCCTAACCTAACCTAACCCAACTATCGCCTGAAACTTAATCTTCCTAAACCCAAAAGAATTTGGCTAACTAGCGATGCAACCTGTTTATCTTAAAGCAACATTTTGAACACTATAATATTAGCTATATATTGTTTATGATTAATAATTCCATGACTAAGTACCTCTTCTACTGACTGAACTCCCTGATCAATTCGTATTATTTATCAATTGGAATTATTATTGGTTCAGATATATACAAAGTGATCTTATAAAAAAATCGAAAAATATTATCATCATCGTCATAATATTATAATGTGTGTTTGTGTGTGGTGAGAAGGGGTAGTAGGGGAGTTAGTGAACGGTGACACGGTGATAGACGTACGTGTCTGTGGGCGAATCCCTGTTGGCCAACCGCTGTCTCTCCACAAACCGGGCGGCAACAGTCCTGGAATCGTCGCCGAACCCGTAAAGTCCGGCCACCGCGGCCATGCGGCACTGCGTTCGACGACGGCCGCTTCGCCGCCACTATAGCCTGTCGTGGGTTTATTAATTTTTTTTTCGCTTTTTCCGCCGCTTGACGCTACAACATTTATTACATCTCGCCGCCGTCAATCGTCCGGCACTCACGTCACTCTCACAACTACCGGCGGCAATGATTGCGATCGAGATGACGTCACGTGCCCGTGCGATTCACGATCACAACAATATTATGCGACGACGGCGAAGGTGTCACGACGGCGAAGACGATAACGCGAGGCAACCACGACTATTACCGGTGTTAAATCGCAGTGATCGAGGTTACTACTGGCCATCACCGTCAAATATTGTAATACGATGATGAAGATAATGATAGAAATAATAATATTATGTTCAATGCGATCGCGACTACCGGACGGACGACGACGACGACGACAACGACGGTCGCACGGACGGCGAGCAACAAGCTCGTTGAATCCCGCCAAAACGGACAATGCCACCGCCACCGAGACGTGTTCGCGCGCGCAGCTGTCGTGGTGTCAGTCTCGCCCCTCCCCTCTTCGTTACGGACTCTCTCACTCCCCCTCCGACCACTAACGCTACCGCGCGACCAACCCCTTAAAACCTACCCTCTTGCATACCCTCCCCTGAACGCGCGCGCACACACGCGCACCACCACGCTTGAATACCACCCCTCACTCCAAATTTCGCCTGTCGCTCCTGCCGCGCGATCGTCGCGTATACATACACCTTGTCAAACGTGGTGTCTTCACCACCGACCACAAATCACTGCATGACGGCTGTTCATTGCAAACATTACCCATAGATATATGTGTGTGTGTGTGTGTGTGTGTAATGTCTATGGTATTTGTAAGCACACATTTAAATAAGTAGATACCAATCATTGCTATCTATATTATGAACAAAGATAAGAGAAATAGAATAATGCACATGTTTGGCGAATACATATAGTATTCAGGTGAACAAAAAAAAAAAAAAAAAGAGAGTGTTCCGTTTAAATATTTTGATATATTATGATATATATCATAAAAACGACAGATGAATCGTAACGTGCGAGTGACTTTGTTTACTTTGTGGGTTTCAAATTTATGGGTTTTGCGAGATTCTTGAACCCAGAACTCTATAAATGTATGTATACTGGAATGAAATAAACTTGAAGTGCATTTTTATTAAGATATTTTTATTATTTATAGTATATGTACAGACACATATATATATTATATATGACTGTTCAGAAATCATAAAGGATTTGGTCGTAATTTTACAGTGGTAAAAGTCAAATTTAACCCTTTTTTAAAACTGTATTAAAATATGTCCTTATAAATGTCTGTATTTGTTTGTACTTTCTTAATTAAATTAACTTTATTGAAAGTACTTTATTTGATTATAGATATTTCCATTCTATATTACTGTATAAATGAGAAAAAATATTAGTTTATACGTGACAGCTGGATGTCAGGTATTTGGTCCTTATTGCGTAGATATAGTATTTACGTGTTCTGTAAATTTAAAATTTGAATAATTTTGTGCAGTATTATAATACAATTATATAAGGTGACCTGAATTACATGTAAATGCAAGCCACAATATTTATATAGGAAAATATGGGTTTGTTACAATTTAAATGTTAGTGCACTGTATTAAATTATGTTCATTACATATGAATAGTCTTTTTTTTTATAAAATATTATGATACGTTGTGTAGAAAATAATTATTTTTTTAAGGGTCAAATTTTTTAATAGACATTTTTTGTTTGTCTTTTTAATACAAACCTTATTAATGGGTTCATGCGTATTTAGGACGACCAAAAACTCAAGTAAAAAACAAGTTAAGAGACAAAGTAAACAAACTGTTTGCAAATGGTGTTCGTTAAATATTTAAAATCATGAATTTGCATCTGATAGGGTTAGGCACGACAATGCATGCGAATATATTGTGAAGAATACCACGTAAGTTATTATATATAATAGGTATACATCGTAATATTGAACCTTATTAACGTAGTATATTCAGAATAGTTAAGTTTGTTCACTTTGCTTAACATGTCTTGTCTAGACGTAATAAAACACAAAATGCGACCGATAATTATTATTATCGTACTAATGACACGATCATAATGCGTCGTCAGTCACCATGGTCCGACAAATATAAATTTAAACCATTCAACCCTTCCAAAACGTCTTCACGTCTCATTCATCACTGGTCATGAATAATAATAATAATACACTGTGAATAAATTGTAATTGTTAAGCATGTGCAATGTGCATATTGCAATTGGTGAATTCATGAGATCCAAGTATAGACATACCTAGTTAATGAGCAAAATATTATATTTTATTATATTTATAACAAATAAATATTAAGAAAGTACACGATATTATACATTGTCTTCAAAATGAGAGTATAACGTCATTCATCTTCGGTTTTCAAGAGAATATTTTATTAGGTACATTACATTTAATTTTCAATAATAAAATTTAAAATATATATATTTAAAAAAAATGAATTGACTGAAACAAACATAGTGGAGCACTCTGTTTACGACTACGTATATGTACATATTAGTATTTGTAATATTTAAATTTGTATTTATATACTTAAACATACGTTCAAAATAATTGATATCAAAAGAAGTGACAACTATTATGTTTATTTGTAAATAATACATAATAACTATTGATTTTTAATCGATAAACCACATATTATACGTTTCATAACATACCTTTTTCGAACTTGGTTACAAAAATATATATATAATAACACAATGGCTTAATGACCTAATAATATAGTTCATTGCGTGGTTATAATCGTAGGTGTAAATATTAAAAAAAAATAAAATGACATTTCTAAAGCGATTTATTTGTTTTGCAATTTGACCATACTGTTTAAATACATAATATAGTCCACGGTTATACGAATTTACTGCGTTTAAAATTAAACACTCTAGTCGATGGGTATGTATATGTAATTTTTACCACTATTGCTTATATCAATTCAAGGAGCATGTACATTCAATAAAATAAATAAATTAACAGGGATAGTAATGATAGTGTTTGATCGTCGATAATACGTGAGTTTGTATCAGAAATAAAACAACAACTTTTACTCATATAAGATGAATGATTTCAAACGGGTACAATTTCTTATTCTTCCTTAGTGTTTGTTTTCTAAACTTTTGACAGTTTTCATCGTTGGAAAATTGGATTATCAAACTTTGAAACAAAGTCAAGTGAATACGGTACACTTCAAAATAAATGGTTTAACGCCAACTATATACAAGATGGCCTTACTATTACTGGATAAATGACGTGTAGTACGCCGGGCATGATACTACTAAGTATTTAGTACCTAATTCATTGAATCTCAAATTCTTGAGTATTAATAAAAATGAATAATAACTTTGCGTTTAATTATTATATTTTTATTCTTAGTTATTACACATACTTCTTACACATACATACTAATACATATACAATAATACCCTTATTGTTATTAATTCTATGGTAAGTGTTTGAACACGGGCACATGAAATGTTTAAACAACAACTCAACTTTTAAAGTACACAATTTATAATTTACGGTATATATTTTTAATCCTATTTTTAAAATTAAAGAATAAGAGAATCCCAGAAAACCTATGACCAACAAAGCGATATCTGTTAACGTACCACTGTCTAGAAATCTTCAAATTTATATTTTATTGAAGTTTCTACTTGGAAACATAATAATAATATCTAAAATAATTTTCTTATTTTTTCAAATATTTAAATTAACACAATGAAACAATTACAGACGATGATTTAGATGGAAAAAAATTTAAAATCGCACAGACAAAATTATAAGTGTGAATCAGCAGCATTTCCTTACTAATATATCGGAAAAACAGAATCTGATTAGATTATCACTTTTATTTTACTAAATGAATAACACTTAAAGCTAAATAAAATATAAATTGAGTAGACTTGAAATAAAAAAAATAATTATTATTAGTTAGCATTTATTGTGAGTTTCTATAAATTTTTTATTAAAATAAACTTCTAACTTTGTTATGGCAAAATATAGGTACTGAATCATTATTAATTATGTTCATTTACAATATTAAAACAATTAAATGCTTTGAGTATTTGTCATAACAATTTTCAATGCAACATTTGTGAACGTTTACGCAAAAATTTTAGTTATTTAATTAAAATATTGATTATTACTGATGAAAAGATATTATTATTTATTTAAATTATATTTTAAAAATTTGTATTAGGTAATCGACATAATATATATAAAGTTTCATTATACAACTGCTGTTTACACTTATAGTGCTTATTAAATTATATAAGTAGGTATACAATACACAGTCATTTTTATATTTTAAAAATGCGATTTAAGCCATTACGATTATCAAAAATTACAGTACATGAGTTGTAAATGATTTCAGGCTTTTAAATTTAGTAAGTGTAAATATTTTACAACCTTCCCAAAAGTTTTTTTTTTAAATAGACTATTAATTTTAACTTATTGAATGAAGACAAATAACATATTATTCACAATTAAATATAGATTACGTATAATGTATATGTAATATTTTATAGCTATAGTTTATATAAAATATGTTTTTGTGTCTTTCGAATTTTAATCGTTGTATACTTCTATTTAGTTCAAGAAACAAAATATTATTTTAAAATATAGCTCCCTTATGTATAATATTAATACAAAGTTGAACGTTTTCTAAATATTTTTCTTTGCATTCAATTAGAATTACCATGTCTATTGTATCTTTTATGCTTTTGGCTGGTCTTGTAATTTGAGTAATAAAAAAACAGATGAATAAAAATGTTGATAATATTAATGGGTATTACTTTAACTTTAACTTAAATCTAAACAATTTCACAAAATCTGAAAATAATAAAAGTTAAATATCTTGGCGTGGAAATCAAGTCTTTTAAAAACTGTGGGTTTTTTTTCATAATACATTGACTTCAGATAATTTTAAATTTATTTAATTTTTAAACTATACAGTGAAAATATTAAATCACATAAACAATAAAATACTAAAATGTATTGACAAAAAAATCCAATAAGTAAGAGAAAATGAATTAGTTAGTGATGACATATTTAAAAGCTTTGTTAATAATTTACCGGTCAATTGTTTTTTTTTTAGTTAAGAAATTCATTAGGTTTTGGCAATAACAATAACACACAATATTTGTTCAATTATAATTTTCCATATTCAACTTTATGAAAATTAAATAAATCTCGAAATAAAATAATAACCAATTTAAAATGATGAATTTTGCGTGTATGCTTAAATCATTAAAACTAAACTTATTTTAATTGAAACATATTTAATATATAAATGTATATATATATATTAGGGTGGCCCTTATTTATGAGCTTTTAAATATATTAAAATGAATCAAATATATTAATATATTAAAACGTTAATAATATTATTTACAGTTAGTAAAACTCGGAATACGTAATACGTAATACGTCTGCAAGTCTGCGACCAACAAAAGTGAACTAAATAAATGAACTATTTACGAAGATCACAGAACAAGTTTTTTTGTGTTTAAAATATAAATAATGAAGTAAGCAAAATCAATCTAAAATCGAAATCGTATAACACGTAGACACAATTTATACTAGTACACTGCAGATACGAATTTTAGAGTTATCTTTGTTGAAACAGGCTCGTCAGTCGTCAGTGCATTTATATAGAACTTTACATACAATTTATCTTAGAAATATCGTTTAAAATACAGTGTAGTCGGTCGCAATGTTACCGGATATATTTTTCCTGTAATGTTCAAGGTTAATAATGCGCTTATCTATTTAACCGGAATTTTAAATGTCTACCTCTGTATATAAAAGATCCTGCTTATATTCGGAAAAGCAGTGACAAGAATTCCGAATAATGAATGGATCGAGTGAGTTGTATATTTGAGGGAGGGTGAATATTTAGAAATGCAAATTCTCACTGACGAATATCGCTGTGTTTTCGTATTAAATTCTCGAGAAGTCATTATTTAAAAAAAATGCATTTTCGCATTATTACAATCCATTTTCCTAGAACGTTAGTTTTGAAAAACAATCAATTAAACACACTTGTTGAACTGATGAATAAAATAATAGGACTACTATTTTCATCATACTTGATAAGATCAAAATAAAATGTCAATGTAGTGAAATAAAAAACACTTATCTCCATTCAATATTATTGTCAAATCAATTCTTACAGTGTATAATATAAGTTAAATTTATTTTGAAGTTGAAATTGCTGACTAATAAAAAATTGAATTTTCAAAAATGTATCTTAAAAATAATTACTTAGGTAGTTAAAATAACAAAAACATACGTAAACGTTTTGTAACAAAGTTAAGTGACATTCCTTAAAATGTTAATTTGTTTTTTAATATTAAGTTAATAATTCAACTTTATCATAGCATAATATAACATTTTAGTTCAAATATTCTAGATGATTCATATATTAAAATACTAATAACATATTAATATGTTTAAACTACTGACGTTTTCGAATATTTATTTTATTTTCATCATTATTTGTATTCATAAGTTTAGTGCAGTAGATTATTAAATACATTTGTGGATGTAACATAAAAAGCCAATGCAACTTGCATTGTAGTAACTGATTATTTATTGTGCTATTAAAATATTGAATTTATCATACTAGTTATACAATACGAGCATTATGTACAAAATGGTACCCAAATTATAACTGCTATTATAACATAGAAACAGATAGATATTCCGAAATATGTTCATCCATCTAAGTGTATTTATTGTACTATTCTCGAGAGTAAACTTTATACTATATTGTTTGAAATTTAGGCGTGTAGAATTATTTTCAAAGGTTTCTGAGGTTTATTATTATAACTATAATGTACAATATTCTATTATAAGTACATTGTATAAAGTTTACAACGTGATTGCTATTGTACACATAATATTAGATGGTTATATTATATAAACTTTACAGAGTATTATTATTATATTACATTTTATAGACAACTGAGTGTGACCTACACACACAGGGACGCTATATCACTCGTCTCAGCCAGTTACCCCGCGGACGGATCTCCAGCAAGTAATTAAATCTGACCTTTATATTTTAAGTTGTTTGTCTAATTTTTTTCATGTCCCCCGAAAAACCTTCTCTTCATCATTGTATTATTACCTCTATGATAGACCGTTGTCTTCGACTGTTATTAATCATCACTGATCTTCATCATCCACCCCGCTCGATTTAAATCATGACAATATATACACGTCCTATACATCAATTCTTCGAAAACATAGACACAATGGTATACTAGTAAAAAACAAACAAGTACGGATCGCGTGACGTTAAATTCACCTGCACCGACCGCGACACCGGGAGAATATAGGTAAGCACGTTGACGAGCTGTCTTATGGTGGTAAGAAAACATAAATTAAATTTTCTCGTCCATTAATCTATCTGATTCAGTAGTGAATGACAGTCTTAAGTGCAGGTCGAGCGATGGTATATAGGTAGAACGGGCGTATAAATCGAAATCGACTGTTTAGCCACGAGTATTATAATATATATAAGTAGTTAATGTATTAAATAAAATGAAAATATTGAATAGTACAAACGATTATGCAATATCTATAGTAAGTCTACCTCTTTTATTTTTATTTTTGTAATTAAATTAAGTTATATTGGTATAATAATTAATAATGCAGTAGTAATAAATACGCATTTTGACCAATTTATGCTATCAACACTTTCAATCCATTTGGATGATGTTAATTTTTTTATTTCTATTGACACCATTATTAAATTTTTTTTAAAACAAAATAGTCGTAAACTGTTTTATATATCCGTGTAAAAAAGAATATATTAAGTTTAAAATGTAATTTTAAAATCAAAAAATACTATATTTTATTTAAGAATATGAAAAAGGTACCCAATTTATTTTTACTGTCTGCGTGAACTTTATATTAAAATAGTAAAAATAATTATAAAAATGTAATCGGATAAGAATACCTCGTATTTTTAATTGTTGAAAAACAATATTAACTGTAGCGTAGACAAATTGTTTTGTATTATTTCTAAACGAACAGTTGTTAAAAAAAAAAATTAAAAAAAAAAACAATGTTTTTTAAATAAAACTCACACTTATTAAAATTAAAAACTTTGGTGAGAGAGATATAAAGCTTTTGTTGCTCATACTGAATACGAGGTGTTTAATAATGGATTTAAATGTAGTAACAACATATTCGATAATTTATACTTCACATATTTTGTTTTAAACATTATAGTGTTTATGGAACTTAAAATAATATAAAAATGAAATAGAATTTCAACATTGTAAAAAAAGTTTTTTTTTTCATTTAAGTCTAAACAATACTAATAGCTATAAACATAAATATATATTATACAATATCAACTAGTTTCTAGTTCGCATAAAAAGTATAATAAGTTAAAGTTTAGCTTCAAGTTGATATTGTATATTTGTGTATCAAAAAATGTAGTAGTTTTAGTTATTTTATTTGTATTTATATCTATCAAGCGATGGCGAAATTAATGTTTTTGGTTATATAAAACAAAATAGTGAATTTTACAATGTTGGAAAGTTTAACCGTCCACTATAAGGCTTTCATAAGACTATTGACCCCTTTTGTAGTGAATATTTTAACGTTTGCTTAGAATTAAATTAAATAAGCTACCTATACAAAGCTCTAATCAATTATTACCATATTCTTTCCAATAATCAAATTATTTTGTTTTTTTCATTTAGGCACCTAAATAAAAAAAAAATAATGATATACTTCATGAACTTTAAATTTTTTAGAGTTAGAGTCTACTTTTTTAGGGTTTATATTAAATCAAGTATTTAAATATTCCATCTTACTTATATTATAAAACTCACTAGATTATAATAAATAAAGTACTTCGTTACCTAAATATATCTAGTAAATCATTTACAGTGATATTTGTTTATTCTATCATCACATCAAATATCCACAATGTATAACGTACAACTCTTTTAAGTCCAGAAATTGTATGATTTCTCCAGGACCTATAAGTCCTCGTGTTCACCAAAATTGACTAAGTGAAAATAATTTTTAATATATGTATAACCATCATTTACCAAAAGTATATAATACTGTAATGATATGCTCACTTTCACATATCATGATTGTAAATTTCTTATTTCTATTCAATGAAATAGATAACGGTTGAGTTGTCGCAAGCACATAATAAACCCCAATAAACATTTTAAATAACTGATGAAAGGAACAATTTATATTATTTAGTCACGTAGGATATATAAATGTGACAGTGTAGCGCAACACATGTGATCTATTTCGTGTGCCGCCAGAAACAATTTATGGTACGGAAAGGGTCTCTGTCACCGGGGATAAAGACGATTTCTTGGTAACGCAGAGTCCTTTGATAGGGTCGCCTGCGTCTCTGGCCGGCTTGACCAAGTCGTCTCCTCACATCAGTGCATGAACACCCTTCTAAGCGACAAGTGCATAAGCTCCCTTCATAGCCATAAGTGCATGAGCACCAAGACAAGACACATACACCAAATCCTGCGAGTGACAACTGAGTCGTTTGCTTTTTTTATTTAATTGAAATCTATCAGTGTTACGTTATTTAAATCTGAGTGTTCAAAATAAAACATAATAAAATATCTATCATACTTATTACGTCAACTGCACATTCAGACAGCTGCGAGTAAGGTAAGGTGCATGCGCATCGATATTCATATAATCATACAATTTTATATAGGTATTATATTTTATTTATTAAATTTAATAATTTAATAATTAATATATATTTTATTAACGGTATACTTGAACATTCTCGAATTACAACCTCGAGAGTCCTCCGACGATCAGGAGGAAGGTAATCACGCAAATTTAAGGAAATTTAAAATGATTTAAAAAAATTGAAAAGAATAAATTAATTGTAATTGTTTAGAACATAATAAATAAAGAAGTAACAAAACAACGATGTGAAAAAAAAACAGTTTTCGACAACATTGATTTTTTTTTCATTGAGAGATTAAAGAACTTAAGACTTAACTTTTAGAGACTTAAAATGTTTTCTAAATATTTATATTAGCATTTACTAAACATTACATAATTAATTATATACAGATACAATTATTACAAACAGTTTTACATCGTTATAGGCGTTATAGCATTATAAGAATTTCAATATTTTGTTGTAGTTTGTAACTCGTATAGGTACGATATTTCAGTAAGTTTATAGAACATTCAGATATTAGGGTCCACAGCCATAAAAGCTCAAAACTGTACATAGCAAAACACGGGTCTGACGAATTTCATTGTCCGATAAATGATTTAGGTTTGACCGTATTTGCGGTTACCACCGGGTCTAAACAAACCACTGGCATTAATCGATTCATTTCAATCAAACTTTTTGAATCCGTCGAAACATTTAGAATGATTGAAACAATTAAAATATTGACTTCAGAAGGAATAAATATTTGACATCAAAGTCTTGAGTTATGTCAGTAGAAACTTTTCCTTCGATTTTAAGCCACTGCATAAAAAGAAACCGAGTGAAAATTAATTCTCTTTATATAGTATGTTTATTTAAATAAATAAATATTACATAATTTAGTTGCCTTTGAGGACTTATATTATGTTATAACGATAGATGAGACAGTTCGTTAGTGCACTTGTGGCAAAATAGTATAAACGTATTTTAGCATTGTATAACGTTTTAAATTACGAATTATATTAATAAAATATTGAAATAATGTAAATATTTTTTTTTATATCTGCATGATATTATGTAATTTAAATATTTATTTGTATATATTTCTTTTTTCACTAATATAAATATTTTTATCTATTTTTATAATATTTATGGAAAAAAAAACAACAAATTTTATTAAAATATTGAAAAATTTTCAAGTAACAATAAATAATATTAAAAATATCAAATTTTTATATTTCATAAAATTTTCAAACTCTAGTGGCATTACATAAAAATTGTAAGACGGAAGACGAATGATATTTTAACACTAGCTTACCATTTTCATGGAAACAACATTTTTTATAGCTATACTATGTCAGGAATATATTTTAATACAGATTTACAAACTATAGTAAACTGTGCCAAGGAATGAAATACGGGTTGATTATATATAATTTAGATTGTAGATATATTAAGTAGGAAGCTATTAGGTAATTTTAGATTTTAAAAAAATGTGATAGAGTTTAATATTCATACGTATATGTAATAAGTATATTTAAATAATATAATATGATGATTTCAACTATTATAATTATTCAATTATTAATATTTTACTTACAAATTATCTGTGTCACTAATTTGTAGTCATTTGAGTACCTACTATCTTGTCTGTCCCTGAATCAATTTGTTTTACCTCAAATTGTACACCAGTACTATCAGATTAATGAATAGTAAAATAAATAGTACCACTACTGATATTACAGTCAAACAAAAATAATATAACATAATAACCGTACAATGATGTTGTAGAAAAAAATTTACACTGCCATTTATAAATAAAATATATTATAAATTAGAATAATTTATATGAACAGCGAAATTGTCAGTCAACAGTAACAATCTAAAAATTAAGGTTCATTATACAAACAAATACATAAATCAAAAGCTTATAAAATTAATTATATAATAAAATTAAAATAAATATAAATAAAATAGCATTAAAAATTAAAATGAGTTTATTATAAAGTCAATTTTAATCTCGTGAATTAAAAACAAACAAACAAAACGTATTTATATGACCAAAATGACAAAATAAATATATTAACTAGATTTTACATCCATCATAATCATAATTATGCTCTATGATTATATGTATATTAAAACGTGATTTTATACATTAAAAAATAAGAAAATATGTTTATTATTTGAACTGTTTGGTTATAGATAAAGTAATATGAAAATTTATAAAACATTATTTTTTTTTAGTATTATACAAAAGAAAATATCATTTTAAAGTAATATTAAATAAAACAACTAAAAAAACAGAAATCTTTATACAAAAAGTTTAAAAAGTTTCAAAACGTCATTAGACTAACTGTGGCTGAAAAACAATAATATTATGATATAGTTAATAAGGTTATTAAATGTTTAACGTCATGGTAAATGTGCAGGAATGCTATCTATTATTGCTCTTTGTAGATATTAAAATATATATTCAGTAACATTAAAAAGATTCCAAAATCTCTTAATATATGATATAAAATAAAAGTATTAGTATTTCAAAGTATACTTAAAAATTTCTAAAATCAGTATTTAAATAAATTGATTATTAAGCTCTGTGTTTATGATTTTAGTTTATTCGATCTCCGCAATTAATTAGGTAATTAATTCCAAAATACAGTCAGATATTGTTTAAATTATTTTATAATAAAATATAAAAATTAAATTAAAATTAAATCCATGTACAACGTAGATAAATAAAGAAATACATTTCGGCGAAGGAACGTTTATAATCATTGATTTATAGAACGCTATCTAGTGAAAAATAAGTGCAGTAAAGCTCGAAATTGTTACAAGTTTTGCCACTATGTAAATTTATTTTTTACTACACAAAAAAAAAAAGGAATAATAATACATTATGGTGAATAATAATTTAATTTCATAGTTAATATTATTCATTTTTACTGGTAAATATGTGCACTATTTTTATCATGAAATCAATACATTAAATTTAGTATGTTTTAATTTAGTTTATTAGTTAATTAATCAACTAACAATTTTATTAATTGTTGTATATTGTTTTTGTTTTTTTATTTGTTTAGTTAAGTGAACAATTAAAGGACCAAGATTTTTATAAATATAAAATTTATATCATAATATTATATCGTATTGCAATTTTTAAAATTAATTAATATATTTTCTATTATATTTGTAGATACAATTTTTTCATTGATAAAACATCAAAAGTTATATTTTACTTTTAGAAATAGCGATAGTGTAATGAAACAAAATCATCTTAATTCTTAATATTATCTTTTAACATGACGTAAGTTACGTTTATTAAGTTAAAAAAAAAAACATTATTTTGACAAAATTATTGGGATAGTTAAGTTTAAATGCTATAATTTGTTTTTATTATGATTACCTTATGCAGTGATCATAACTTTTAAAGTTTTTACATTAGTTATTGTTTGTACTGTGGTATGAAAATGGATTTAAATTTAAGAAGGAATTAATGGCGTCCTCGGTGCTTTTGAGCAGATTATCATAAAAATATGGCCATTTTATAACTATTTGAAATGTCTGCCCTAACTAGATACTGTGCATTGTAGTTTACATCAATGTTTAATATGTATAAAGATTTAATAAAAATTAAAAAAAATCACATTGCATACGAGTCTGCAATGAAGTATCACATTTTATGTCTTTGCTGTTCTTGCTATCATATATAATTGGTGTAATAATAATTGATAATAATAATAATATTAATAATTATTAAATTATTAATTATTATTTTTATTATTATTATTATTCAATGTTTACAGGTAACCAACCAGGATAACCGCCCTGTTCCTTATTTCCATAACGCATTTCCGTAACGCTTTTCGATTCTGTGTGCCAATGCAAAGGCATGAAATGTCAACAATTTTCTAACAATAATATTATATTAAAAAATTATCCAATAAAAAGTTATAATTATTATAACGTACATACATATTTGTACCTAGTTTTTATAATATTCATCGTGCTATTCGTATTCAAATCAATGATAAGCAACTATTAAACAATTAAAAACAAAATAATATAAATACAAAATTAATTGTCTGAATATTACATTTTCATGTACGTGAATATTTATAATTGCTATGGGAAAATTTTTAATTCATTTATTACAATTATTACATAATACAAAACATTGTGTATTATAAATAGTTAGTTAAAAAATTGTTTAGTTACATAATTTAAATATTAAGTTTAAATTTAAGAATAATATATAATCATACTTATTTTCATCGCAATAAACCACTCGATAAACTATTATTTAAATAAATAAAGAGTAAATTTAATTTAACAATTTTACAATTTATTGTATAAATGTTATGGTATTAACATCAACAGCAGTTTTATTATAAATATAATAACCAGTCTAACGCATTGCCTAACTACCCAATTATTTTATTGGATGTTGGATGGGACCTTAATAATTAATTTATAATAAATAAATAAATACATTCTTTACAACTAAACTATAATAAAAGATTATTTGCACAACATTATTTACTATTTTTAAATTCTAAACGGAGTGATAAATGTATCAACATTTTACAAGGATGTGTGTTTTGTGTGTTTGTATACAGTATACACGATAAATAGTTGAACAAATGGTTCGATTTTAAAATTTAAAAGTAGATTCGGATAGCAAATTTGAGCAAGTTTGTACTTTGGTGATGTCAAAATTAAAACTATCAGCCTTTTTAAAATAATCCAATTCAAATCACACACACACACACACACACATAATATATTACAATAAAATATACAATAATATACTAATATGGTGTTTTACTGTTACTGTTGTATTACACACTATTTAATTTTGTTTTACACACAGTACGTCTTTCTATTTTAGTTATCGGATATATTATATATTATCGATAATCCATTATCAGATTTTCAAAAAAAAAAAAAAAAATACTTTAACATAGTATAAATATGCTTAGCTTTTATACGTTAACATACGTGAAACATTAAACGAGCATCAGCTTTTGTACAAGCAATATATTATTAGTTATTACATAATGTTGGGTACAAATACAATATACATAAATATAATCAAAAAACATTTTTTATCTAGAAAAGTTCAAATATGAGCATAACATAATATACAATTTTTGTATATATAAAAAAAGGATTTGTCTCCACAAAGCCAGTAAACTTGGATATTATTTTATTTATTTATTTGTTTATCATTTTAACAGCACATGAGATCTAAGTTATTATACTTAGATAACATGTATATTAATACATATTATATAAAAAATGTTATTACTTTACACTAGTCAATACATAGGGGTAATTTTTTAACTGTTCATCAATCGGACAGAATATTAAAATTCATTGGTAATAATGACGCATCGTTAAATTAATTTACTAATTTACTAATTCTATTATCAGAATAATAATTCCAAATTATCAGCAAAAATAAATTTCCTTAAATATAAAAAATGAGGTCATTAATAAATAATATAAATAAGAAAGGAACTAAATAACCTTGTGTCTTACCAGACAGAACAGTAAATGGATTAGAATTAGAATTTTATATTTTTATGATTTTTCTTCTATCTGATGTGTAGGACAAAATTCAAAATAGTAAAGTTTTACGAGTACCAATTTTATGTAGTTTAGATATAAGTAATGTATAATTATAAAAAGATTTCGATAAGTCTGTATAATTAACGTTGACTTTTACGCCAGATTCGATGGCATCTAATATGAATTGTTGGAACAGTAATTAATTTGTAACCCTTGTTTTACCACTTCAAAAACCATGCTGGTCAATTAATATTAATAAAAACATTTTTGTTATTTTTTTTTTAGATATAATTTACTCAAAAATATTGGGATTATAGAAATCAAACAGATGGGATGATAATTCTATGTAAATAGTAGATATTATGTTACATAATAGCCCTTTGAATTAGGAGTTATGCAACTTAACCTCCAGAGAATTCAAAACAAACTCGAAAATAAAGATAGATTAAATAAATATAACAACAAAATATTTAATATGAATTTTAAGTTTATAAATAAAATACTCGGAATCATGCCTGGGCCTGGTATTAGATTTATGAGTTATCATATTGAATTCATTTATAACATCAGTTGCATTCAAGACCAAAGAAGGTAAATTTAACTGCGATAAGCCTAAAAACGTAACAATTAAAGCTAGATTATGAAGATAATTAATTAGTAATAAAGTGACCATCTTACACAAATCTTAAATCAAGAATAGAATTTGTACTATTTTTTGTTTTTTTAACTGTTATAGATAAAGATACAATTTTCAAATGCATTTGTTTCTTAATGTATAAAATAACGCTTATCTGGACAATTATATTTTTGATAACCATTCAGTGTAATTCCAGAAGGTTAAAATCACCTACCTAGTATAATAATTTTAGAATTAAAACATACCAACATATTTGATGGTATATGAATAGCACCAATTAATACAATAAATGAACCTATCCAATAGTTGACAAATAAATGTTCAACATCATTATTTTGTAGTAGTATAAGATAAAAACGAAGGTGACTTTTTACCTAAATTTAAATTCACCCACCTCTGATTTTTTTCTATTAGTGCCGATAATACATTTATAATTCCTCTATCACATCGAAAAATTGAATAAGTTGAAATACACCGAGTTCATTATCACTACTCGTACTACATAACAAAGTTTCAAATAAAATGATTACATCGTAATTAATCAAAGCAAAATTATGTGTAAAAATATTCAGTTTAGTATTACCGTCCATCAATATTTTGGTAATAAAATTTTAATGCTTTAACATTACCTTTCACACTGTATATAAATCAATATAAATCATTTTTACCAGCAGATTTTTTTATATTTATCACATCCAGTATTAATTTAAAATGTTTACGTTGAAGTAATGTACAATTCGTAAAAAAAATAACATGTTTAAAGTTTTCAGATTGACGTAATTTGTTTTTAATTTTCAACAAATTGAAAACATCGTGTTTGTTTGGTAACGTAATACGAATTGGTTGACATTGATTTGAGACCTTGCCCAAACGCAGTAAGTTAACAGTTCTTACGTCAGTATCAATTTGACAAAATACTTCAAGAATAGACTGCATATCATCTGTATTAGTATTATAAGGAAGCTCGAGTAAGAAAAAAACTAAATTACTACGACTTCTTACTTGTCGTGTTCTTTGATTCGAGGATTTCAGAAAAGCTATCATCCGTAGTATAAACTTATTGATATTAGAAGGTTTAGTTTCTAAGGTAAATATTTTAGATTCAAGTTTTTTAAATTTATTTTCATTTAAAAAACAATCAACACGATGAAAAGTTCTATGGTCTTATCGGTGGTGAAGCTGGTGGCAGGAAGATAAGCAAGCCGGACGACCCGAATGTTGATAAACTGCAGACTATGGATCGCCGTCTAACTTCATAACTGTCATATATTTTTACACCTGTGGCCCGTCTCGCAGATTGTACACTACCGGCCATTAGCCGTCAATGGCTGGCATGAGAGTTGGCGATCAAAATCTCATGTCTCCAATGTATTTTCATTTTAGTATTTTTTTTTTCAGTTTTTTTACAAACATCGTTTCGGTCATCGTAACTGGCAGCGTACGCTGTACAATTCACATTTCACACAATCAACGACCCGACCAGATCCATGAATCCGTCACAATGATTTCAATAGAACATACATTGATTGTTTTACACTCCAATAAATTCCAATTGTATCTGGATATAACGAGTTGTACATATTTAAATAATTTTTAACGAAATAAACAAGCGGAAACAAAGTGTGAAGCTAAAAAAAAATCGATAAAGGACAAAAAACGTATATGTATTTTATTTAAAAATAATTGTTTATGCGTTAGAGGTTCCATAGTGCTAAAACGATTTGAAAATAAATACAGACCGGCAAATTATTATAATTAATACTAAATTATTGTAACTTGTGAATATTGATATAAATACAAAATATGAGTAAATTTTTTAAATAAAATATTATAATATCAAGTACCTATCAATTTTTTTATTTATTTCAACCAAGGAAAAATACTTTGTTAAAAGCTTGATTATGTGCTTACAAATTTTTTAAAAATATTTTTATTATATTTATTATTGCTATAAGTGTAGTAGATTGATAATTGGCATATTCGATTTACTTGTACAATCATTAAATATGTATTGTGTGAGTGAATATATTGATAATGTTAAGCCTATTATTTTAAAAATGTATTTTATAAATCATAATAGTATTTTCAATTTTGCTAATATTGTTAATAGATAAAAAAAAATATATATACCTATTAAAATTTGAGTTATGGTAATAAACACATTTAAGTAGAATAATTAAATAAAAATAATATAAAAATGCAATATAATCAGAAAAAAATGAATAAATCTACCTTAATACGAAAATTAAAATACATGATTTTAATAGCTACATCAAAAAATATATCATGAAAATATTTACTCAGTGATATTATATATTATTATAAACTGACACTAACAGACCATTTCTACTCAAATTCATTTTTGTATTGTAATGATATATCACTGAATTCAAATTCCTGTCACATTGACCCACTCGACACCTAGTTTACAGCAGAGCGGTACCCACTTGCACATTTTTATACAGTGCTTTTATTAAAAAAAAAACTAATATACCACATAGGTATTTAAATAAAAATAATTTTTAGTTTTTACTCTGCATTATAAAACATGCAAATATTTATTGTTCGTTAGTTTTGTAGATACTTAGGTAATAAGATAATATAAAATATTAGTATTACGAGTACAAATTAAAAGTTTTTAAATAGATAACTAAATAATTATTATACTTTGGTAATTTAATATCATGGATAACTAATTACCTTTAGCTACATTTCTAACTTTAAACTTTAGTATTATACATTAAAAATTAATTATAAATACATTTATTGACTTTATGAACATATTGTTGTTTATAGTACCTACATGGTTTGAATGTTGCCATTGATTTAATTAGAAATGTGTTAAATTTTATGTCTCATATAACATTTTATTTTACTTTTTCATCAATTTGCATGAATATTATATTTCAGATAATTCATCATTAGAATTGCAAATAAGTACATTGAGTAATGAGTACAGTGAAACTTGAATATAATTTATAAACTTATAAAATTATAACTATTAAATACCTACCTATTAACAGACTACTGATGAAAACTTTAAAAATTTGTGCGAAAAAGAATAGGTAGCTAATAATTTACTAAGATCTCAAACACGGTAAAATTCTTGTAATTGTATATACAGTCACTTAGAACGATAAGACTCGTTTTATTTTAACTATCTAATTAATTAAAATATATTTCTATATTATATATTAATATATTATATTAGTTTCACTTACTAAGTCAAAGATATCGATTGAGTGATCATCCTATAATATTATACCCTTAAAAATAGGTACATGAACAGTTTCTTACAATAAACAGAATAAATGCTAACTCGAAAACCGAGTACATGTGATTTACAGTATAATATTATATACTATTATTTTATCTATTATCTAGACAACAACTACTGTTCGTATGCTTTCGCGAATTCAATGGCCCCGGTACGCTATAAAGCGACACTACGGCGCCGCGCCGTCGGGATTTTCAGGCGGATTTGTCAAATATATGTTTTTAGATTTTATTTCTCGGCAACTTTGGTACTTAACACTATTATAACTGTGAGATAGTAATTTGATGTACATGATGTAAAGTACTGTTTCTAATAACCGTCACAGACTACTTTTTTTTTTAAAAAACAACCAAGGACCAAACGGCATTACATTATTTGTAAAACATAAAAATAAAAATAAATCACTGTAAGGAGGCGTGGTGATGAATCACAGCTCGATCACCCTCAGCGGACCCGATAAAGAGTAAGTGCCTATTTTGGCGCATAACTAACAATGTACACTGGAGACCGGACGTCATAGCGCGACGACGGAAATCGTTTCGCTTGACACTACAGCCGGCCGGAGCTTTTTTATGTTTATATTCACGATGTTTGCAGCGATATGGACAGTGTTTTGCAAAAGGCACACACATCTACCACAAAGGTGGGAAACCTAATTCAGTAATTCAATTACATCCACACCAGATTTCAGTGTTAAAGTGGCACTTAAGCGCATGAACTTCAACTATGAAATAAACAACTTGTGCTCAAAGGACCCTCGTCATCATAATGTACAAGTATCCACCCGGTCCTACAGTTTTTCATTTATAATAAAAAACAAAGATTTATATTATACTAATTGTTATAATACGATGAAAAGTATTTCATTTTTTTTTCTATACTTTTAATTATACTATTAATTGTATATTATATAGTATGGATACTACAGTTTTTATACATTAGATATAATAGAACACTCGTCATATTCCAGACTAGAAACAATACAATTTTCATTTTCGAAATAGTATAGATTAAGTTTAGATGCAACATAGTGATATGTCTTATAATTGATTACGAGCATATGTAACAACTAACAAAAATCTTAAATTAATAAATTATTATAATTTATATATTTTAAATTCTTTTAAATAAGATATCAATTTATTAAATTATTTATTATATAATAATAATAAGTTGTATACGTTCATAGCATGTTTTCATTTTCACTGCGTTAATCACACCATGCCAACGGGCAATACTCCGTTCAACATTTTTTTTATTTTACCGTTTACACATTACAGGGAAATTATACAGTCTTTGACTGGTAATTTGTCATTCAAAAAAAAATATTTACCGTGTACACATTAGCACGTGTGCTATTTCTGACTGAAAATGACTTCCCACTCGAGTCAAACATATTACTTTTTGTCACACCTCTGACGTTTCCGTAATCGCATATATCGATATTTATAATCTATTACTTTTGCATTTTCAGTGTCTCTACCCTCTTCTCGTTGATCACTATCGGCAATAATATATTATTTATTACATCCAGCGTATCGATATTTTCACAAGTATATTAATATTGACAACTATAATAGTTTATTCATTAGAATAAAACGGGCAGAAGTCCAATTAAAAAAAAAAAACATATTATGATATACTTAAGTTAAAAGTAACAGGTTAACAAATAAAATAAAATAAAGTATGAAGTATAAATATGCATAGCACATAAAAAAGCGTATTAGAATTTTATAGTTGATAAGATATAAGTTTTGAACGGAACTATGATGTTAAAAATAATACACAAGTTAGTAAGTATTAAAGTACTCATAATAATATTATACTTTTCATAGAGATGTCGGTTTACTAAATATTTTTCGATTGTGTTCTCACTTTGCCGTAAAATTCGCGTTTCACTACAAACATAACTTTCTCTAAAACTTTGGTAGGTATCGATATGTTTTATAATTTATAAATAAACATATGATTTATATTTTATATAAATACAATATGTACGACTCGCGACGTATACATTGGTGATTTCATATTCAGTCTCGTAAGGCGTTAAATTATTCTGTCTCGAATAGAACTTTTCCGCCACTTTTATCCGTCGGGAAAACGCGTGTCGTAGTTTTGACAAGATACAGTTGCAAAAAAAAAAAAAAAACTACTTTGTAATAATGTCATTACATTTTTATTGAACACACACAATTTTTATATGTATATTGTATAATGTATATAATATAATATTTTATTATTTCGCACACGTACCTCGCGTAGGTATATACCGAAAATGTACACAAACAACAAACCACTGCAGTGTAGTCAAGTTGCGGTCGTTATTACGGTATATATATATATTTATGTATCCATTATTTTACAAATTCAAGTTGGCCCACTCTATAACAGGTATTTTGTGTTTACTTGAATACTATTCCACTGAGATTACTAAGTTTTTTTTTTACTTTTATTTATTCTGAGAGAAGCTCAGAATATGGTTTTATAATATTTTTTTATTTTATTTTTTCCATTTGTTCTTATTGAAATAGAATAAAAAAAAAAAAAAAACACTTCAACTGTTTCAAAAATACAACTCTTCAATAACTGACCACAAAAGAACATGCATCGTGTTGTTTTTCATATATCTAATAAAAGTACCTTATACTCTAATTTAGAGAGAAAAACAGTAAAATATTATTATCACTGAAGAACAGCAATAAGTTTTTCGTTTTTCTTTTTTTAGCAAACTTTATACCTCTTATTGGTTATGGTAGTTAAGGACACTCACCCTCTAAAGTAATAATTTACCAAATAATATAAAAAATCTACGTTTATATATAAATCTTACTCTTATGATTTAAGGATCGTACCTATAATTTACGGTATAATATCGTAGGTATAATATTTTTTATAGAATAGCTCCGGTAAAACCGATGAACATAAAATATACACGCAATATCAGTATTGACTGGAATATTATGCATAATATTATATATTCATATATATAGGTATATTGATGAATATATGTATATATAGATGAACATGATAATAATATAGTCGTTCTGGAATGCGAAGTATTTGAATTTCAAATTAGAATTTATCGCAGAAAATATGTAATTACCGTTCTGAAAACTTGATCGATATACAATATTATGATTAGACATTTTAATAAAATACTAATACCGGTGAAAATGTTATAGTCGAGATGAATTATAGATAAATTATGTTATGTTTATTGTATTTTAGCTGGAAACAAAATTACTATGAATGGCAAATAAAACTCTTCGAAACCTTCGGACACGGAATAATGTACGCCTAATTTTTTTCGAACAGAAAATACAATACAATTGTTCACAATATTGAATAATATGTTTTTCTAACACAATTCGAGTAAATGACCCCCAAAATAAATAAAAATATTTTATTTAGGGTGATAAATTATTTATTATCAAGGACCTAAATATGGTGACAGAATAACAATAATGATTGCATACCAACTCAAATTATGGTAAATATATGTTGTATATATTATGTTTATATATATATATATATATATATATCGTGTCTAATTTAAAAGTAATAAAAATATTATGTACATATAGGGCGGTTTTTGTGTTAAACATTAATTTTCTGATTTCTTGACAAATATAAATTTATATAAATACCACACATTTTAAGCCATTATAGCAAAATAATTATAGTTTCTTTTTTTTTAAAAAAAGCTTTTTTGTTTTTTTGAACTTTTAACAATGGAAACAGTATACTCATTATTAATAAACATTTTGTTATTTATTTGTGTAGTATACATCGTCTATAGAAATAGAATATTCTCATCAATCGTTAAACATGGAATTATATAAATTATTGTTCCTAGAAAAACAACCCAGATTATATCATACATTTATTGTACCTATAACGTATACATTATATATTTATGTGAGGCTAACCTATACATTATATATACATGTATGGGGATAATTAATACAATGTATACTAAAAATATATGTCTATGATCTATTATGTATTCTATGAAAATAAAAGGTGTACAAAATATAATGCACATGAGCATCGTGTATTATTTTATTTTTAATAATAACATAAAACAAAGCGTATTATTATTGTACAGGTACAAATATACTCTTATTTTAATAACGAATATATTATTATGATACAGACATTTCGACAAAAGCGTAAAACCATATCATATAAAAAAATGTTTTCATATTTGTTTCATTGCAGATGGGTGTATAGTTGTTGAGAAGCTCTATTTTTTGTGTGTGGCGGAACAACAAAAACATGTCAGTGCGTACGTGCGTGCATTTTTGCGTGTGTTATGTGTGGTGTGTGTGTAGACATAAAATAATATAACACATAACATATTAAAGAGTATTTACTGAGAAATACATTAAGCTTATATTGTACAGTTTTTCCAAATAATTATTTTTAAAATGACATAGTTAAATAATTGCAAAAGTTGTACTAGACAAAACCCGTATTATATTCATATCAATTATATATATTATATTATATTATATTAACAATACATTTTGTGAATGTATGTAATTTTTTTTTTTATTATTATTATTATGCCTTGTTAAGTTTCAAATATAATTTATATGGTTATTATAAAAACTATTTACAGATTAAACAAATTAATTTTATTTTTTATTTAATTAAACGATTTTAAATCTATACATCGGTATTTTATTATCTAATAGCAGTAAAAGTAAATGTAATCATTAATATTGTTAAGTAAATGATAGTAAGTTAATAGTACTTAACAGTACGCCAATGTAATCCAATCTGGTACAAATTATAATTTAAATTATTATGTTATATAAGTTATAACATACCTATTTTTTCTATTTGTTTTTACTAATTTAAATAGTTTAAATAGCATAGAAATTATTTTGCAACATATCGGAGATTATGATAAATTATGAGCACATTTTTATAACATCTATTTGAAATCACATAGTTATACGATGTCACATTTGAGACTTAAAAATACAATCTCTGAAATGTCAAAATCACCTTTATGCATACAGGAATAACGCTAATGTATTTTATGATATTTTTATCAAATTTTTACACTAAAGTAATTTGTCGAATTGATGTACCTATTTTTTAGAACTTCAATAAAAAAAAAAGTTATGGTTTTTAATGTATTTGAACTTAATAAATTGTTACGATTATACTTTCATATCCAGTACAAATTATTTTTTCGTAAATTATACTATAGTAAATAATTATTCATGTAATTTATTATAAAATAGTTTAGTCATTATATTTTTTAAAGTATAAACATATGTATTTATTATTTTGTTTTCAACTGAATTTTTTCTTAAAAGCTGATAATTTCGTAATTAATAGTATACTTGTATTGTGTAACTGTTAGACTAGAACGCAATGTAAAAGTTCATCTTTGATGTACACTAACATTTTGAAAACATGACTCAGTATGATTTTATCCATAAAATTATGATGTTATACTATATAATGCTCTCGACCATAGGCGTAAATATGGTTGAAATCTGGAGGTGGGGGTTTGAAATTATATCAATTAACACTTATTAACTTGATTTATAATATTAGATGAGGTAGATTTCAGGAATTATTTTTTTTTTTTTTTTTTTGGGGGGGGAGGGAGCTAAGTCCCCAACATTTACGCCTATGACCTAAAAACTGTTTAGCGAGTTTGTAGCAGCGTTGCGACCAAAACATATCTAATAATATTATTATAAAACGATCGATTAATAATTTGTGTATAATTAAGTGCGTACAAGTCAATTACATAAATGTATGCAGCTTGTGAGCGATGATCGTGTGTGGCTGGTATTGTTTATAGCAAGGATATAAGATAATACGAGAGCGATAGAGGTAGAGATAGAGAGCGAGAGCGAGGCGAGCGAGTAGCGTGTCTGCCGCCGAAGCCGGACGTGTCCATTGCTGCTTGATGATGCTGCTGCTGCTTACCTCTGGTTGCGTTTCCGACGCGGTTTCCGGTCCGAACAAAGGCCAGTACCGCCGCGGCCACTCATCTATACACTGCTCGCGCCGCCGTGTCGCGTTCTCGCGGCCACGGCGTAGCGATATATTATAACGATAGCTGTACTATGGAAGCGGCCACCACTGAGGCAATGCCACCGTCCACAGCCATCAAGACGGCCATCGCTGCAGTTTCCACCACCACCACCGCTGCTGCAGACGGTGCACCTGACCACAGTCCTGACGACGGCCTTCCCCGGTGGTGCCTCATCATCCGCAGTCGCATCGGCATCGGTGACGACAGAACCGGAATGACCGTACGCGGTTACAAGATTATTATATTGTAATGCATAAATACGATTTTACATGAGTTTTCATACATCCGGTTTCTTCCGCATACGCGTTGGATTACCAAAGTGTCGTATTTTATTATATTTTCGCATTAACACTTATAATGTCATAAAACCATAATATCCTAATTCTACTAATTCACTGCCGTTTTTAATGCTATTCACGTCAAATTATGATTTGTACACTAAAACGTCTTCGTACAAGACGCAAATAATTATGATAACAACAACAACAATTGTTATTACTATTTACTATAATAACATCGCGTGCGCACGTCGTCACGGTTGTATTTCGTTTACCGCACCACCGCCAGCATTGCGGACGGTTTTAACGGTCGCGCGCACCGGGACGACGACGGCGGTACACCATCACCCGCTCACCGTGTATCGCCCAGCCCGACACCGACATCGAGGCGGTCTCCATTCGCCGGCCGGCCGATGATCGATTAGCGCGAGCGCAAGCACTGCGCCCTCTGCCGCTCCGGGTCTGGACCACCGCCGATGGTGTGGCTGTGAGCAGAGAGCGCCGTCGTACGATTTAAACGCGAATCCGATAAAGCTCCACATCTCGAGTCTCTATCTTTAGTCGCGGTTGGACGTACGTAATATATGGATTAGGCTAGGTCGGGCGCCAGCATCGGATCAAAATCACGGATCGCAACTACTCGACTACCTACTAATAATATTGGAGGTTCTTTAAAAAATAATTACTGTTTTATAGAAATTGATTATAAAATATTTGTTTGGTGCTTAATTCAAGTGAAATGGATGTAAATAAGAAAAATATGTCGAATTGGTAGATACGCATTCTTTCTCGTCATTTATTCATTTCATCGAGTCATAGAGTATGAGTATAACTGAATTTATAAAAAATATAAACCACATCAAATTCAGACTTGAGCCCCTAGTGCTGTGCACTCACTTCAACACTGATGAATTCAGCAACGATGGAGATAATTGTCTGCACGAGTCTAATGACTTTGTATGACTCGGTGTTCCTAACTTTCTTAGATCAAAGAAAAACTTTATGATTTAATACCTATATTGTTATAATGAAATACTATTTCTCTACAAACTTATTTAAATCTAAAATCATTGGTCGATGACCTCATAAATTAAGCAATTTACATATTACAGAAAGTGGGGTATAAAGAATCTTTGGAGACTGTCGTACAGTAACGTACAACACCTTTGTTATATTTAAAAAATATTTTTTAATCTTCAATTATAATATAATTTATAGTTTCATATTTTCGTAGTGTGAAAATCGTACACTAAAGTACAAAATTTATAAGTGATATCAAATGATAACCATATTGTAAAGTTTTAATTTTAACTGATAATGTTGTGTGTATATTTATTGGGTTTATTTCAATAAAAAAAAAATTGAACGATGGTTTTTCGAGTTTATTTTTGAATTCTACTCTACATCATAATATACAAAATTACAAACTTTCAATAATTTTATTTCTGGTTTGAAATAATAATAATAATATGGATAATCCGAATAAAGACGATAATGCATTTAAATAAAAGTACTTGGATTTAAAATACAAATACTAAGGTATAAAATAATATTTTAAACACTGCGATTTAATAAATTCAACAATAACATAGATTTAAATACTTTACAAGATCACCGTGCTATATAGATTATAATCTTCGTGTTATAAATCAGAAGTGACGACTACATAATATTTTGGTTGTTTATTCGGTACGTGCACCACCGCACAAAGAGACGGTTTCGAGTAAAATCATATATTTCAATATTGATATACTTGTGGCGCGTGCCCGAAGCTTATTTCACATGGGACTTATGCATTCGCCGTTAATGTAGTGCGGCCGGTCGGAAGGAAGAAGAAGTTCGGAGGTTAAAGGGTTTCCCGTCTAACCGGAGATTCGGCTGTGTAAATATTACTGAGTCGCGCAATGTATATATACATAAGATAATAATAGTAATAAACTTATAAGTAATAACCTTATACACTATAGTCATTATTCGGTACGATGACGTCGCACTATAACGTTCTGTTATTTTGGTACCTACCCTTTTGTTTTTTATACCGTTTCGGCAGAACGGTCCTATATAAATACATAATATATAATATTTCTGACAATAAATTATACGTAATGAATACTATACATATATAATATTATATACGTAGGTATAATATTTTATTATATGCGTTTTGACTGTTTATAAGTAGGTACCTACGATTAATAATATTTTACGTTACTATTATATTATTATAAAGGAGGTACGCGAGGCAACGCGTAACGAATGACCTTCAATAAATAACTTCGGTAAAGGATTTATCGAGGGACCCAGATGCTCGGATACGAAATCGTTGCGAACAAACTTTTTTTTTATCGCATCATGCATATTGTAATAATTATTAATCTGAGGGTTTAGCTGAAGTAAACAATAATGTTTTCATAAACACGCATTTAAAAGGTACTCTATCCGGTATACTCGTATTATATCCGGGAATATCAACTACGGAGGGTGTGTAAACTTTGAAATGTATATTTATATACATTTTTACAGCTCACGTTAACCCCTTTACAGTCACACTTATCGTCATCATTTGTTATTCTGTCTGGTATCGTAAGTTTTAACCACAATTCGACAAAAAAAAAAAAAAAAAAAAACTTAAAAGAAACCAATCATTATTAATATGATTTTATAGATTACTGCATGTATCTTAAAAGGTCACAATATCTGAAAATACTTTTTTTAACACAAAAATTCAATATTAAAAAATAGGTGATGTAAGTTCGAATTAAATGATTAAAAAGTATTAAAAAAAACTACTGAATTTTCGGAAAAATATGTATTTTTCAAATAGGTACATTTACAGATACACAATTATATAATTTATAAAATATAGAAATTTTATTTTAAATATAATTTATCTAGTTTTTATATAGTTAATCTTTTGTAGACCACAAACACAACACAAATAAATAATACGTAAAAATGTACAATTGCACTGTTTTATAACCACGATATTTTCAATTAAGATTTTAAATACCTAGAAGTTAATGATGCTTACAGGAAATGAGTGAATATATGTATTATAATCAAACAAAAGTCTTTTTTTTATTTTTAGTTGTACCATGCCGAAAATCAATAATTAAATTTTACCATATTATATAATGCATTCTTTTGTTTCTGGTAAAAAAATTAGTTTATGGTAGACCCCAAATATTAATTTGTTAAAACCCTGGAAAAATTAAATAATCGAGTCCGAACTGCGGGAAACCATAATAGCGGTATACCGGCAGAGCATAGGTTGAAAGTTTACTCACACTGTTTTACCGGGTTAAAGTGTGAATTGTTCAAAGGTTTATTAAACTTTGAATGCTAAAATTGAAAAAAAAAAATAAAACTAGAGATCATTATTTAATAAACAATAGAATAGTAAGTAGAGAAAATTTACAGGTAACGACGACCGACGGCGAAGTTAAATGTTCTCCGATATATCCCTACATTCAAATCATGTTCTGAAATATCTCTTATTATATCTTATATATCTCTTATTTCTTTAATTAATTATAAAATCATCTATATTCTACATCAATGATAAATTGCTATTATTAAACTAAGTAAATTTTTATATTAAATAGGTATATCATCACTCATTATCAAGCATATTAAGTGGTTTAATTTTACTCAGAAAACTAAAAAACATCTAAATAATTTATATAAAAGTGTATAATATCCACATATAATAAAATAACAAATAGAAAGGACTGCAAAATAAATTTTAATTGCTAAATTACAAGTTAAGAAAATCTTTAAATAAAATTAAATGTTTTATGATAATTAAAAAAATACATATTTTTTGATTAACAAACTTATTAAAGTAATAAGTTCTAAAACAATATTAAAATTTATTTTTCATTACATTCATTTTATTGAGATTTGTTTGAAGAAAAGTATAACATTTTTGTTCTTTTAAAATAGGTTTTTATGAATTGGCTCGGAAATATGACACTTAAAAAGGGTCAAGTCTTGAAAGGCATGTAATCAACTGTACAACGAAAAAAAAGCTGTCAATCTACTAAATGATTGTCAAATGAAAAATGATATAACATTTTAGAAACATTTATCAATGTAGATTGTACACACTATACTAGTACCGTCGATAATACATTACAAAATATTTAACAATCAAAAAAATTCTGATTTAATAAATTCATAATTTTACATGCATCTCTTGTTATACTTTTAGTGATATATTAATAAAGTAGAAAATTTTAGGATTTATGATATAAAAAGTATTTGTTTAATCGTGAATGATATGGTTTGCAACTAATTGTTTTACGCACTGTGATAGAACTATATATTTTACTTGTAATTTAATTGTATTTCCATTTTAAAATAATTTTACCCTTTTTACATTATTATACGCAGTGGTGTAGCCAGGAGGAGGGTAGGGATTCAAACCCCCCCTAGCAAAAAAAAAAATGAAATAGGAGAACCTATAATAAACCAATAAGTGTGTATGATTAGAAATCATAATAACGTTCACAAATAGACAAACAATTAGCGTACAACTCAGTGGTACATTCACAGTTTTACCATACCTTTACAATATATTTAATTGATGTGCAAAAAGATAATCCCTCCTCCCTTGGGTAATTCCTGGCTACGCCACTGATTATACGCCACTACATAGTTACATTTGCACTACAGATGTGCTAACGAATATAAATAGATACTTCAATATTACAAATATAATAATTTTAATGAACCTAATCAATTTTCATTAAAATTAGCAGTGCGTACTTTTCAGTTAATATAATATAAATGTTTTGAATAGATATAAATGTAATAATAATGGTAGGTTTATCTATTATTTAGTAACTGGAAGAAAATAGGTAGCCTATTCACATAACTTGCCTACTAATTTTTATCTAAATTTACCGCTTTAAAAATGAATATCTCATAAGCCATATTGAAAATAAGTCTATTTGCAAAAAAAAACAGACATGTACATACTATCACAAACTCTATTTACCTATCCCCATTTTTCCATAGTGTTTTACAATATAGTATTTTTTTACACAGTCTATATGTTAATATATCTATGTAGAATAATTAATACACTTACAAGGGGGTCATTAATGGGTAGCTCCTTTCATTAATTTAATAATTATTTTTCTATCGTTTTTTTTAAAATACATATTACATACTATTGTTATACTTATTATGTCAACATGATATAGAATATAGATCAAAGTTTATAATAAAAATAATACTTTTTAGTTAGGTATAGTGTCATAGTTTGAATATTTTTTGGTAATAAAATAAAGATAATATCTATAAATATATTTAAAATTAGGTTAAACCTAACCTAACCAATACTTGGGCTTACAAAAATTGAATTTCTTCTACACACAAAAATAATTGTCGAAAAACCTTATTCACCCAAAATCCTAACTCAATGCATCACTGCCTGTTTTATGGTGTGCACTCAGAGTTACTAGAATCATAATCCTTAATGTATCAGATATTCAGATTTAAAAAAAAAACACAGATCTGATGTATGCAATATGTCACCAAAATTTTCTCCCAGATGTGCCATAGTAATCACTCGGTCAATTATTAAAAAGGCTGCTCAGTTTATAAAAAACTTAAACTTTCAACAGTTAAACTAGACTAGAACGTGTCATTTCTACTTTTAAAACCAAAGATAACTTTCTTAAATCTATTTTAAATCTAATTTCAACAAACCATCATATTATGCATAAGCTACTTTTTTAAACTAAATTTATCCCTATTTTTCTTCAAACATAGAAACATTTTTTACTTATTTTATTTTCGAGTTTACAGCTATCAAAAGCCCATTCTGTTTCTTCTAACGATCTTATTAAGGTCAATTATAATATTATCTATATTGCTGTACGTATTCCCCGTAATATTGTTCATTTTAATATGCAAGCTAATCTCATTAGATTTGTAATTTTATACTCTTGCCTTAATTATCTTTATTTTATATAATTATATGAATCTGTACTACTTTATAAATATCTATAAGCTATAAGCTGTAAAATTTTCTTATTATGTATTATAATTGTTGAGTTCCGACTAGTAGTAAGTAAAAAAATAATGCTTATTTTAATACCATACTACATTAAATTACATCGTTATACATCTAAGTAAATCATTACTGCCGATATTCATCTTACGGAATTACATAATATTATTATTATCATCATCATCATAATATAACGAAATAAACATACATTAGTTAATATCCATCGTTACAATATCTACAATATTAATTAATTTAATATATTATTCGCAGGGAAATTTGGCCAATAATTCATAGAGCCTTTGTATAATGTTAAGTAGGTAGTTGAATGTTAAATGTGCTTACACAATATTAGGTTATCATACAGATTATTCCAAGATTCATTCAGACTTCAGAGTGATAAATCCACATAATTCCCCAATACGTAACTCAAAGAGATATTATACATTATTTATAATAGTAAAATTAAATTCCAAATTATAATTAAGTCACACCTATAACAGTGCTACCGACTCAATAAAGCATACAATATTAGAGTACATTATTAAACAATAAAAAAAATATCTATATAGATTTATTTTCATATCGTGTCAAATACTTTTAAGCAAAATGATCACTGACATTTTTGGTAAATATCTAAATATAAAAGACTTAGTATTATATTTTAAACTAAATTAGATTTATTAATTTAACCACGGTCACCTGCAGACAGCTTTTTGTTTAATTTTCATCCAGCATCGAAGACCATATTACAAAAAAAAAAAAATAATAATAATAATAAAAATAATTATGATAATGAACACTTCTTAAAAACTGAAAATGGCCATAAAATATGTAACATTAATAACTGTAAAATTAATTTAAAAAATAAGCACTGTATTTTATGTAGCAGAATGAAAATATTATCGATTAACTAGAAAATTTTGGATCTAAGTGCAAATTATAATTGGATGTTATGTATACAGAAATTTATTTTGCACAACGTTTACGTAAAGTTGTACAACTCTCGTACATGCTATTGCAGTATTACTAAAACATAATATATTATTATAATACTACCTATGTATTAATATACAGACCGGAGCACCATTGTTTTGAATTTTAATTATATCTATGCACACATTTCATAGACAGGTCGCATCCGTCACGAGGCGTTCAAACAAATTGCACAGAATATTGGAGATGGAGAAGTTATTCTATGTAGTCTGAAGCGTTTTAACCTAACCAAATAGTTCTTCTGCGGTATCGCGCATATCGTTACTGCTTAAGTCTTCGTAACATTGTATAATGTATTAGTATTAATATGCATAGTGTTATAGTATTGTATGGTATATTTTTCACGCTTTCGAAGTGTATTTGTTAATGATTTGTTGACGAACGCTTTGAGTGTAATAAACTAATAATTATAGTTTTTATTGACGATGTAATAATATATTTTTTAATATGTATTGACTGACTTTCAAATAAACTCTCGTCAGTGATAACTAATGATTCGGTGATATGACATCGGTAGATAGTATAAACAGTAAATATCGCGTGCCAAAAATATACATTCGACAAACGCCAATACAGTGTTCGTATTCCATACTACAGATAATATTATATTATTATGTTATTTGAGTGGTGAATTTCGCCGATTCCACGATCCATACAATGTCTTTGCGAACAACGATTTTTGGGTATTTTTGGTAGGGAGTTGTGAGTAGAAATAAATAAATCGTCGCTTGCTGTGTCAATAAGACAAGACCTTAAACAGACTTACCACTGTATGTGTCGATGATAAACCGTTCGGAAACATAAAACGATTAATAAATAAATGTCACCGAAGACGAGATATCTCGTCTTCTGCCTCTCCAGCGCCATGTGAATATGTTATTAATAACACGACGTATATTTCGGGGCCACGTAGTAAAGGCATTACATGATATTTATTATTATGTTATTAGTTATTACTTGTAATATGCATTGTCGAGTGCTGTTAATCTGTTCCAGTCTTTCGAGACTCCTTTGTGAAATTTGACGTCATCGAATCGTCTAAAAATACTCGTGAACCTAAATATAATATCACAGTGAAACATTTAAATACCGGATACTTTCAGTCCGTGAAATGTCATCAGCAGTTTGAGGAAGTTGTACTATACCTATTTACTTAATACTGCGATAGTATCAAAGTGGATAATTTCTACTAAATATTGATAGTTCAATTTGTGAGTCAAATATATTTATTTAAATAAAATGTCATGCGCACTTTACAATTTATTCTGACAATTTTTTCGGGTTCAAAAGCTACTGACATTGAGCCTCTAAAATAGTTTGAGATTAACAGTTGCAAAAACGATATTATGTTTTGACTGTAATGATTGTCAATCAGAGCAATGCGGTATTTACTATTTATACGATAAAAACGTTTTTGCTTATTTTTAACTTTATCTACGTCTCGACACCTACATTATATTATTATTTATTACCACACGTAATATTGTAACGGAATCGTATACCATTGCTATTCTATAATGTGTACCTAGGTTTCTTCGAATGGCGTATATCTGTCCATTTGTCGAGATTTATAGCTACTCACATTATTTAGAGTAGTATCGTCATGGTCTATACTAGCAGTTATGGAAGAATTCAGCACTATAAGAATCCACACGATCACCACCGTATACCAATATTGAAATTTGGCCAAAATCGTCGTCTCCGACATGAATTATAATAATAATAATACGTCTTCATACACTTTGCATACTGTATATGATATCAGTGGAGTAATATTTATATAATATCATTATATTGTAATGTATCAATCAAATGATATCGATGTTAGTATTGAAACAAAAAAAAAAAAAACAATCATTTTTTTATTTTCAATAAAAACAAATAAAACTGTACAACTATACTAAGCTACAGTTTATTATTTTTAAATTGTTAATGAAAATGAGTTTATGGTTAATTAATTACAATATAGTGACTGTGACATAATATATGATATAATATAATACAAGTGTGTAGCTATTTCGGTGATCAACTGGTATTAATTAAGGGCAAAGGAAGAAGCTGCAGCTAACAATACACTAATCAGTGATAAATTTACTAGCTCGTTTTTTTTTCCTTTAAGCTGCCCACGAACTATTTATACTTTTTACTTCTAGGTATTTAAATAGTCATTAAAATTGAGATTTATATTTTTCAATTTTTCCAAATAAACAAATAGTTCATGACCATTATCATAAAAGTTATTATTTGATTCAATCTATCCGGTTAAGAATCAAGGGCAGTTTTCACACAACATGCTGATCATAATTAAAAAAAAAACCCCGTCGCTGTACTTATATTATACGTTCGCGACGTTAAAGAGGGTTCATTCCCCTACACCATCGTAATGTCACCGTCTTCGGATAACTTAATATGCATACCGACTAATTAACCATTTTTACAATATTATCACCAAGGAAAACTTAGTTATACGTATATGTTACCGTCAAAGACGTAAATTTAAGATTTAACATTAACAACGATATTTCTGGTAAATTTAGACTGTACATAGAATAATAAATAGGAGAACTCTTTACTCTTCAGTATATAAATTAATGATATATTTAATGATATTTCGTTGCTAGATAGTTACGATAATTTCAGCTTATTTTTAACCAAGACTGATAAACAAAAGTTTAAGTTTAATTTGAATTACAAAAGTTTAAAGTTTAAACAAAACGGGCTTGTGTTGTAAAATCGATTTTGTCTTATCAGTAATCAGTACTGACAATAACATACTTACGGTCTCTGAAATGTGTCCACAATCCCGCAGTATTAAATTGTAGATAACCATCTATCGAATGAATACATCTATACAGTATGAGCATACAATTTGAATCGCGATAATGGACAACTCATTTGTTTATGCAAACACGTTCGCATATTAGCACATTGTACATTGTATAACATAACAATATACATAATATATACCTACAATACTATTAACTGTTGTATCTAATATAATACAGTATCGATCGATTTTTCTGGAGACTATATGGCGTAGTTTTAAATTTATTACCGACTTTAGATAATTCATAAACATTGTAACATTGTTTATCAGTAATGGACATTGGTATAAAATGTCCTAGTTATAGTAGTTGTAAGCGTATAGCCAATTAATCTAGTTTTACGACATTGCCAGTGGTGTGAGTTAAGCATTGACGATATCGTCTAATAATTGTTGGCATTAACGACATTAACTAGTCATTTACGTCATTAATCCAAGTTACGTCTTTGACGGTATAAGCACTATTATGATAATATACTGTCGTTGAATCGTCATTTGAGCAGGTACACAGTGTTTAATGTGTGTCACGTAGGTATAACTACAATTACACTATATTATATGATATCATACATATCGATACACGTTATTTCACCCATATTATATTATATACCTTCTCGTTGCTGTGTACGTAGACGACAAGTACGAATATGACATGGCAATACGGTCAATGCATTATCGGGGCCCCGGCGTATTCCGGGCCGCCGCACACTTTGCGCACACGCGCCCTTATTATACTACACGTCGCGTACCGTGTGCCACGCGAATTTTTTTCGAATTTTTTGACCCGCCCCCCTACCGCGGCGGCGGTTTATCACTACACAGTGGTCAATCGGCGATGTGCGTAAATCGATGATAATAATAATAATAATAATAATAATATTATAACTGTATAATATTAACACACCGGTCGTTGTAATATTTTCGATGTAATAACAATAATAATAATAATACGATAAACCGGCAAAAACGCGACGGCGGCGGCGGTGAAAACAACGACGACGGACGGTTACCGCTCGGCGGTCGTACTGGCGGCGGCACATGACATGATATTCGCGAAAAACGGTAGTGCGCGAGGCGAGCAGCCGATAGTCACAGATGATGACGAAGAATAAGAAGGAAGAGAGTGAACATTAAAAAAAAAAAAAAAAACACAATATTTTCATACACACGACGACGCGCGAGACCGCGTTTATAGCCCGCGCGGACCGCACAGATGCTGCGACAAACTCGCGATCTTGTGCGTAGGCTCGCGTAAAAATGCGTTCGTGTGCGTGCCGCAGAGTGTGTATAACGTCGTGTGCGCGTGTCGGTGCGGCGGCAAGACCGACACCCGTTAAATTTAGCTTCGCGCGTCCGAGCCAAATTTCCGATCTTCTATACTTACTCGTCTATATATTCTACATTATATTTTCTACACGCGTATTATATACCTACGTATGAAAAACGCTTATTACGTGTGCATATAAGTGTATACGATTTGAGGACCGCTAAATGTCCTGCTAAAAACGGTGTTGTCCTTTTTTTGAACACAATTGACTTCAGCAGGACTAACTTGTTATTAATTAGACCTCTCGAAGTCATAAAGGTCGATAGTTTTTGCACGAATTTCCACCTCTCTCGTCGTCCACTTAGTTTTATCGCCAATGAAACGGGTCTAGAACTATGGTTGCCCTCTAATGGTCAGGTGATAAAATACGTATAAATCATGGTTCGCAAATGGTTTAAAAATGTCCAAACATCACACCTAAGCCTAATATCGCGATATAATACTATACACCGAGACCGTGTCTTTGAGGTCGTGTGTGCTGTCGTAATAAATGATCGAGTGTACTAGTTGATTTACATCGTTAGCGTACTCGTTGTGTATGATTTTATTTTTACAAATTATTAAGTGATTTTAAATTTTAAGTTTATCTTTATAAATAAAATTGAATGTGTAGCCGTGTAGGTAATTTTAGTTTTAAAACTGCTTTACTAATTTTAATAAAATTTCTAGGGATTGTTTTTACAGTAACCAGAAAGTTTTAGAGAGTTATAATTACGTTCAAAAATACATAAAATTCTATATCCATCCCGTGATAGGCTACAGGGCGGTGGCCCATATCGGTCGAATTAATTCACAAAGTCACAGCCCGCTATGTACACTAACTCCGATTTATTAGTGAACCGAGATACACTAACACTGAGTTACACTTTTTAAGCAACATATTAATTAATGTTGGTTCAAATTTTTTCTCCGGAAAAATTCGATTTTTCAACTAGTACATTAAAAGAGCATATTTAATTTGATTTACTGTAAACTTATTTTATTTTTTTATAATATAAATAGTTTAATCAATTTACTTAGTAATAATTTAGAAAATTTGTATTTACCACTATAGTTATTCTAAATGGGCAATATGGGAGAAAAATCGTATATATTTATGAACTACCTATCTGATCATTTGAAGCAATTATATTGCTTAATAATCATTTTATTTACTTTAACTATTAAGGATAGGAAGAAATTCATATATTTTGGGAGTCAACTATAGCGTGAACCGCATGTCTTTTATAGGCGTTTTGCACAATAATGTAATATAATGAACCCTCACATCAAGGATTAGGTGTGATGATTTTTTTTTTTTACTACTTTCAATCGATTTAAAATTGAGTTTATCGTTAATCTATATACTAAGAAGATTATAAAAAGTGAAAAAAGTTTCTTACTAGAAATAACAGTACAATATAGGATGACCCTTTTCAATAAACATCGTACCCTTCCATTTTCGGCTAAACCAAAAAGTAAATAATATTTACTTTATGTTGTATACTAAATAAAAAAGTAATAAAAATAAAAATTGTATAAAAAAACGCAATAATAATATTATATAATAAACAAATCGAATGTTCTTACTTACCTAACCTAAGAAGATCTTTATAAGAAAAAAACTGTAAACTACAAAAGTATAGAGAAAATTAAACACAATAATGTTTTCGTTCAAAATATATTTTCCGTTTTATAGTTCATGAAATTTGTAATATAATTCTAAAAAACATTTAATGTAAGAAATGATTATTCTTAGATTTAAAAGTATCTATTTTTCCTGTTGAAGAATTGTATTACCTACTTATATATATTATGAAATGTATCTTCGTTTATGAAAACACTTTTTAAGTGAATATACGTTATGTTAAAGAAATTCACCTGAGGTAATATGACGTGTGTTGTATGACTAATGTTTCTGAGTAATGAATATTGTTGTGTTATTAGAGTATCTCTTTTATGTTTTATTGTTTTTAAGTCAAGTACTCATTACTACCGTATAGTGTGTATTTAAAATATATTACAACAGTTTCTTAAATCGTTCAGATTTGGTATTTTTTTATTTAAGTTTAACTTAATATAACCGTAAAATGTATTATGTATAAGGTGTATTCGTTGATTATATTATTATTATTATTTGTATGGTCGTGTTAGACGATTATAACACCATTAGGCACAGACAATAGCATATGTTTTTAGAGAGTGTTAGACCGCTTGTACTAATATTATTTAATTGCGTCTTTGAGGATGTTAAACCACGACATTTATTACGGCATTCTATCGTTGCCTCCGTATATAAACGTATTGTTTATGTAGTACGTTCTTAAAATAAAAACGTAAATTTTCCTCAACCTTGACCATTGCGTGTTAATGTTCGCATAATAACTTTCCGGAAAGTTTGATTTTATTAATATTTGACTCGTGAAAATCGTTCGAGATAAGTAATCAATAATGATTAATTGTTTGAAAAATTGATCACGAACCTGATCCCCCATTCTTCTACCCGGTAGAGCAATAAAATAATTTCAGTTTTTGATAATATTTACTAATATATTGTATCAATTTTATTAAATGTATAAACAATATATCAATAAACCAATTAAATAAATATATTTTAATATTTTAGTTTTATAAAATGAGATAATCAATATATGTCTTTAAACATAATACTTTTTTGTTTGTCGTTACATAATTGATGAATGTAAATAACGAAAAAAAAATAAGCTTTTAAACTTGATTTTACAGTATTTGTTATAATATTAAACACATTCAATATACCAATTATATAAAAATAAATATGTGCATCTCGATAAAATCCTTTTGTCAGTCAAATACAATTACGACATATATTTATACTAGCCTATTATTATTATATTAATATACATGTATAATGGTGTAATATATTATAGACATTAGACATATTATAGATTATAGTTTGAAACTAAGTTAGGCTTATAAATTGTTTTGCATTATCATAATACTAAATGAATATGATAGGTTGATAATATTTAATAATAATGGCACGTTATTTGAATCAAAAGATTTTACTACTTATTCCTCTATTGGAACCGTTGTGTTCATAAAATCAATTAGGTCATATCATGCGCGTACATTATTCTCGTATTATTAAGTAACAATGAGTATTGAATAGGTATTATAGTAGCTATTGCTGATTAGTGATTAGTAGTAGTTACCATCACACAATAAATCTAAAAATCTGATACATCTCCTCAGAGTCTAAGACTTATTCATTTTTTCCCGTATCATCTATACTGTTTTATTTTGATTAAATAGAACATTAAATTTAATGCATTTGGTGGATTTAGTGGAGAGAGTAAAATGTAAAAACGTCGAATACATAAACTAGGTTAAGTTAGGATACACGTAGATTCTTGATCCATGTTGACTCTTGACACGTCGTAAACTAATAAATTGATATATATATATGACACATAATTTTATACATATGTATTCATTCTTTGATCGAGGTTGCAAACAAATATACATGATATAACAGCTGTCATAATATTATTGTAATAAACTAAATATCATGCAAAATAAAACATTCAAATATCTTTATTGAGTTTTTACAAATACGATAATATTTATATAAAAGTAATACTGAACTGTAGAAGAGAGCATATTTGGAATTATGATGTATAATATGGTGATTTTTAAAATGGATAATTAACTTTTGGAAAATTATAATGCTTATTAATTAATATACAGTACGACAGTCTAACTATAATGAGAAACGAATTCTTGTACGAAATAATGTATTTTATTCAACAGTATATATATTATGTATAAGAAACTGAAGTTGTCTGTGACAATATTAACTATAGAGTTTACTGAGTTTATACTATTTTCTTGACAAGCAAGGTGGTAGAGTCCTTTTTAGAATCTCACTTAAACTAGATAAGAGCGTAAAACGTCACCGTCTACTGCCCTCTCGGTGCACATATTATAATAATATATTGATAACCATCACTGGCATCATTTCTATTGTATGGGCATGTTTGCGTGCGTGAACGTAAATTTGTGTTTGTGTGTTTTAATAAATGCTGACGTGTACGCTATTTTGGACGGGGTAGATAATTTTATTCATTAGGTACCTTTGTTGTGGGTAAACCTTGGTGACACTGTTGTTACACTAGACATTTGTAACGTGAAAGATGTAAATTAAACTAAAAAAAACCATCAGTGACAACGGGTAGTACCGAAAAACATCCCTCGTGGGATGTTTCATAGCTAAAGTTCACGAACGTAAAAGCAAAGGAATTCGGAACGAGGCAAAATATGTCATTGTAAAAGTGACTGGCTGTAAGGGATACGTCCTAGACGCGAGAATGTACAAAATGCAACACGAAACTCCCAATAAATGTTATGCTTTTGTTTCCTACCATAGTTATGCTGTATATTTATATACATCCCATTTTCAGGGTATTTCCCCTGCGTATTTAATTAATATTTAAAAAATAAACGCTTTTACCTAATCATTATTGTGAAAAAAATAAAAAAAGGTTCACTTAATATAATTTTGTCAGAAACCGAATACTTAGACACGTGTTAACGAGTGAATATAAACTTGTGAAATTGCATTTACAGTATAAATGTATAATATAATAATATGATTTGTTTTCAATAAATTTATTTATTCTTATGTATATTTTTGTGGATATATGAAATCCAATATATTATTATAAACTTCATTTTAGTGAAAAAAATAATAATTTGGGCATTCGATTTATTTTGAGAAAAATAAAAATTCTTTATTTTTAACTTTGAACTGAATATCTTGCGAATAAATTAACACACTTTAATTATATTATTTAAACTCAATAAGAATTTATTTTTGGCATGGACAAAGCAAATCTTTGGTTTGACGTTCGGCTTTTAAAATGGGTCATTATTATTTACGGAATGTCAAAAAACAAAACATTTAACATATTTTATAAGTAATGTATGACCACTTTTCACTATCAATCTTATTGTTATCCAGTAGTACTATAATGTAAGTTTCGTGTTTTTTTTTTCTTTAACTATGTTGTTGTGTTTTAAAATATTATCTACATAAGAAGTGTGGTAACTGTCGATACATTTTTTAAAACGTTTATCACTGTGGAGTGTATTAACAAATCATTCAGTCCTCGATTACGAATTGAGATTCTATCAGTCATTTTTTTCTTTATTAAGTTAATGAACAAAGTTGATCAAATTTGTATTTAAGCAAATGAGTTCAAGAAGTACAATACAATATTTAATGATATGTTAAGTCTTAAATAAATAATAATATAACAATATAATTTACTAAGTATATTATAGTAATAGAATAACTAGACTAAACTTTCAAAACTAAAAATATAATAATTGTAAACGATTATTTTTCACTAATTATGTTGAATAAATATTATTTATACTTGTTCTTTCTTGAAGCTAAATTGGATTTTTTTTTTTTTAATCTTAATATAGTTACAATTTGATAATTTAGTTACTCAGTCTTTCACAGTTACAAATGACGATTTAACAATAACAACTGACTGTCAACTATGTAGACTTTAGTGTCTAGTTTACACAGTGAAGCAACGAGCGTGTAATCTAAAACTATTTAACGTTTGTCGGTGTGGCTACCGGGGTATACACACGCGTATATTATGTATACTAACTATACTGTTATAATAACAACGTATACAACGCCATTTTATACGTACTATATTATAACAGGTACAACCCGCATTACGTCAAGAGCCTCGCACAGTTCCGGCGATTAAACCTATCTCAAGAAAACGACGGTGGTTTTAATAACTTTAAATTTAATATAAGTAAGACGTGTCTGTCCCGTTTCTGGTAGGTAGGTGTATATAAAATATTGTACAGGGTCAAAATGCGGTGTCTTATATAATAATATAAGCTCATTTGTCATTCCATGCACTCGGGCACTATATAAAGCTGCTGTCGCGTAGAATCGGCGGAAGTGGCGGCGGGTAAAAGTATAAGCCGATCGTTCATTCCACTGATTAAATAATAAACCTTTTTAATAGGCGACGAGGGCAAAAAAAAAACAAAAACCTCGAGCTTTTTATTTTCATCCCCATACACATAAGTGTGATGAATAATTTTATGATATAATGTCTTTGTCACGTAAACCATATAATATCATGTACAAGTGTTGTAATGTCAGTCGGATTGACGTTGGTACGTGTCGAGTAATTTATATAAAACGCTTGGTGAGTAAAGTGAATATTGAAATAATGCAATGCCACTGCATTGTTTAAAAACAACAGAACAATTTCAATTATTATATAATTGCGTACCTTTGTATGTTTAATAAAACTTGTTCACGTTATGTATTGTGAAAACGCTAACAGCTTCTCGTTATTTTCTAAAAAGTTGGTATTTTCTTTAATATTATGACAAATTCTATAAAATTAGTCTTAAGAATTTTTAAATTGTAAAGATACATATGGTCATGTGTTACAATAAATATAAAAAATAAAACCATTGATTATAAATACTAGTATTTATAAATTATAATCAATAAAAAAAACATCATAACACAATATAATAAAAACACATAATCTGTGTATTCCCATACGACTATATGTCCAGTTTCTTTTAAACCGCACATTAATTGCCAACAAATCCTCTGATAATAAATTTTTGATGTAGTAAAAAAAAAAATTAAAAATCACATAACTATGTCAATTTACTTTTTAAATTATCATTATTATTATTTAGTATCAATTTAAATTAATTTAATTTTAATTTATATATAACTCAAATATAGATACAGTCTTTGTTGAGTAACATTTATAGTTTATTAAAAACACTTAAATATTCGATTATTGACAAATAATGAATAAAACTGGATAATATACAATATTTATTATCATAATATTAATAGTGAGCTTATTATTTTTCAATTAAAAAACATTTTTCAAATAATTATTATATTTATTAAATATTTTCAGTACACAAACAAATATTATTACAAAATGTCGTGTTCACCAAATCTACGTACTTTGTTGAATACGATATTTTTTCATATATTATCATTCATGTGTTATAGTACTAATTGTATTTATGGATTTAGAATATTTTACAATTCAAAATAGTTTCCAGTTACTTATAATATTTTGGAAAAAAAATATTTTAAGAGTGATTTGACTTGAACCGTTTTAAATAACACTAGGACGTTGAAAGTTCCAACTTCAAGTTAAATATAGTAACTATACTGTAATCAAAACTTATACGTCAGCTTAATACAGATATAAAATTAATTTATAGCATTGGTGGTTAGAATGTCATCACTCGTCATAAAGCAATTGATTGAATTGAACTTGGGAGCGTTATAAATAATGCACGAGCTAAGATAAATAGTCCGCCGTTTTCGGCTTCGATTTAGCCTTTTAAATATAACACAATTTTACAATCGCCTCGGCACAAAAGCTACATAACCCAGTGACTGAATTGGATTCGAATCCACTTTTTGACAGTTGGCTATTTGTCAACGCGTTCCAATCTGTATACTGACAAATGTGACGAGTTCGTGGTTCTTTACGTCATATTATTTCGTTCGACGAGACACAATAACGATGTTTGTCGCATAATAATAATATAGTATAGTACAATAGCGAATAGAAAGAGCACTTGATTCGGGGATGAAAAAGATACAAAAAAACAGGAAATAAACTTCGGTAAACACTGACCTGTGATAAAGGAAACTCGTTTCAAATTCCCCTCATTGTTATTTTGCTTTATCGATAGTAAGCTTTCACAATATTATACCAATATAAGACGAATTATTCAATAATATAATGGTGTTTTTTACGTAAGGCACGCGAGGATTTATTCATTAATCAGTCCAAACTCCAAAGGGTAATAAAATACGTTTTGGTCGACATATTTAAACGATATATTATTATACCATTGCGTACGCGCACAACAATTTGTCGTATAACTTGTCATTGTAGAGCATATGTTCGCGATCGCTGTTAGTGCACCGTTGTGGCTTCAATTAGATATGAATATGCATCGATCGTTCGACCTTATTTGATCTAGATGCCGGAAAACGTACTGATTTGGCGCATATAACTACTATCAGTGTTGTTGTTGTTATTATTATTATTATCACTCAAAAATAATCTGACCAAAATTCGCAATCACCACAATAGTGCGCACGCGACGCATCGTGCGTGTGTAACAAGTATGTGCCACCGTATAACGGCGGCGTCAGTAGGCGAAAATAGAACACATTGAGTTAATCTTGGAATCACCTCCTGTCTATTTCTAGGTTAAGTGGCTTATATATAAAAAAAAAAGACAACGATATAGCTACGGCGGCGTCGGTATAACAGTTGCTGAGACGTACGGGCGATGCCAAGCGGTCTTTTTGAATTCGTTATGATATTGTGTAATATACTTATATATGTACAGGGCGATTCACCAGACATGCCCTTTTACTTTAATTAAAAATTTATTCACACTCATATTTATGACATTTTTAGTATACTTTTAGTTTCATTTCAAAATATTTAGATTTTTTACGACGTGATATTCTTACCCTTTCTTTATTTTCTTACTTGAAAACAAAAGTTTTTATGGTCACACAACACTTCTTGAATGTTATTAAGATCCTAAACATTAATCTGGTCTATATAATTCCCCACAAAATTCACAAAATTACAACTTGTAGGTATATACCATTAAAATTATTAGAACTACCCTGTAAACACGCATATATATATATATGTATATATAAAATATATTACAGGACTTATATTGTATTGTATAATATTATATGTATATTGAAAACAATAAACAAAAAGAGGGAGAGAGAGAAAAGGATCGTTAGAAAGAAACGAAATCTTCAGGTGTCTGTTAGTGTACGCCTACGGGTGGCCGCCACCGTTTGCTACATCGGCGATAACCTTTCAACAGATATGCTAATGGACGGTAAACGCCAAGAACCGACGGCGACGCGGTCGTTGCCAAAGTCTCTGGTGGGACATGACTGTATTATTATTATATATAATAATATATACTACACTATCGCTGCAATAATAATTATTATTATATTATTTATATAACGATGATAATTTTCACCCAAAATGCGTATATTTGGGTTTTGAAATTGTATTTATACGCTCGAAAGTTGTATTAATAATATTGAAATATTACACGGCGGACCCTTGAGTGAATCATAATATCATCACGGTAATTGTTGGTGGAGAACAAAATAATATCAATTTTAGGATGTTGTGAGCAAAGCCGTAGCCAGAAAAATATTTGGGGGTTAATGTATAAATATGTTATATTATGTAATAAAATATGAAATTCTAACTATTCAGTCTTATTTCAAAAAAAAATTTCGGGAGGGGTTTGAACCCTAACCCCCCTCCTGGCTACGGCCTTGGTTGTAGTCTTTCATCGGAGAACAACGCGAACTACCTAGAAAATCAACTCGCAATATCCAATACCTATCATATTTGTAAATTATTTTTTTCGCCAATTAAATTTTTGGTAGTTGGGAGCACGTGTCTCAATGTTGCAAGTAGTAGCTTAACCGGGGGGAGACAGCGGTAGTCGTATTATATCCGAGAGATTTTAGCGCATTGCGTCTGTACGCGCACGGCTGGCCAGCTGACACCGAATCGCCGAAAATCCCGGGCGGAACGCTCTTTTCGAGTCCACGCGCGCGCGACTCCCGCTCCAGTCGTCTCCGCCAGCCCTCCACCGACCCGCTGTCGTATTGATCACCCATTCTCACCCAAACCTATCTCGCACCCACCCCCAAATTCTCCCATGCACACACACTACTACTATTAAACTCGTACCTATAATGTATACATAATACATTAAGGTGTACTTACATATTATAGTCTATGCTACAGCTATATTATATTGTACGCAAAGCGTTTTATAATAGATGCACGTTTAAGTTGTCGTTTCCGAGCTCGTTGCTGTCGATCATTACCGCAATTTTGGAGAGAAAAAAAAATTACTCGATAATCGGTCCCGAAAATCTGTGTTGACGGTTTTAAATAAAGATGCTTCAATTACAAAAGGTCGGGATTATTAATTATCGACCGTTTCTGTATACGTTATACCGATATTAAAAGCACATTATTATTTTAACACGTAATTTATACCTAATCATATTGTTTGAAACAATTATTGATAAAGTCGTGCGTGCCTGTTTTTATAGAGTTTTTATTTATTTTTTTATAGTGTAAATAAAATTTTTTCGTAAATTTGCTGACAGTCTGTATGTACAAATGCAATGTCCCTGTACAGACCACAACACGAATTTTAACAGGATGAACAATATACTCAGAGAATTAAAAATGGTATTTAAAAAATAAAATGATATACTGATAGTTGTGTTTTTGTTATTCATATTGAATCTCGTTTATGTAAATAATTATTATCTATATTAATATTTGCCATTTTATCAATACCTGCTGATACTGATACGAGTTATGGTGATATCTGTAAATGTAAAATGTCCAAATGGCAATACTTTCTTGATAATCGAGGAATTGTCCACCAAATACAAAGTAGTTATCAAAATATTCGAAAATATGAATAAAATTATACTTTAATAATATTATTGTCAACGCTTGAATGCTTGACTATGATATTATATTTTCGAGTAGGAAGGTATTACAAATACTTCGTGTACAAAATTATAAATTGGTGTAGGTATAGTACTTTTTTATTACGTATTCGTTCTTATATTTTCGTATCAAATATTATACTTACGAGTTAAGGTATGTTTAAAAATCACTTCGCTAAAATACTTTTGATTTTTTAAGATAATTATATTTATATATATATTTTTTTTTGTACTATCTCTATTAATATTAGTTGCGTAGCCATTTCAATTAAGTGTCTGCTTTTAACTGCATTATTTACCGTTCAGTATCAAGTGCCAAATGTAATTTTTTTTCGTGGACAATACTATAAAAATATCATTCTTAAACATTAGACTTCATACCTGAAAATAAATTATTTTGATGGCCTGTATGAGTATATTAAATATACGCTATGTTAAATTCAATGCTAATAAGTATTCTTGGTTATTTCTAAACATAATAGTTTATATATTACACTATTCCGTAACTTAATAATGCATTATTATAAAAAAAAAATCTTTGAGTATATTCAATTATGTATAAATATACCTATATATATAAATAGACAAAATAAACTATAACTGTTTCATCTGGATATAAGTTTAAAAAAATTAATAATAAATATTATATTAAATTTTAGTTAGGAATTTATTATATTTTGAAATTAAATTTTTGCAACTAAATCTATAAATTAATTTCCAACAAATGTTACAGTAAATGTTATGCAAAAAAATCTTTTACGCAAATAGTATTAAGTAATTGATTCTACTTTGAGAAAATATAAGAACTCAAATAACACTCGTTTTCTTGGACAGCATCCAAATTATACAATTTATCTTCAATATTTACAAAAACCGTACAATGATAATATATCTAGTAAGTAATTAGTGAACGTTAATGTTTAGTCAATAATCGACAACAATCTATTTAAGTTATAAATGGATTGTTATCCGTACTTAATAATGATTATTGGTTACAATAAACAAACAGTAGTTAATGAGTTCAAAATAATGTACCTTGGTGAGAATTTGTGATCAATCTAAGTACCTAGTAAAGTGCATTTAAAACATTAAAAGTATAACATTAAGATATTGTCTAAAATTTAATTTTTGTGATTACCTACTTGAAATAAAAAAAAAAATGTTAATGCTTATTATTCATATAGTCTTTTGATATAATATATTTGTTTCATACTTTTTTGTATGATTAGTTATATAAATTTATAAATTTATTTATAATCGTTAAAATGCAATTACAATATGACTAATCTTAACAAATATATTTTATAATTTCATTATATTACTTCAAATGTTCATCAAAATGTCGTAAGCTATTTCATTTCAATTATACAGATTATCTACATTTCTGATTTAACTAATATTTCAGATCAAACTTTCAACTAGTATATTACTAGATGTCTAGATTCGATCGACAATGATCTCCGATATACAATAAAAATATATTATAAAATTGTATTTATTATAATATTCACACTGTAAATTCTGATTTATAAAGTTAGGTATAACTTATATGATACACGAGATTTATAATATTATTTAAAAATATTTGCATATGTCAATTTACCTTTAAAATAATATAATATATTAAAAACATTTAGTTCTCCAACACTAAATATTTTTATTAATATAGTTTAAAACTTGATCCTAAGATTATGATAATAGACAAGTTAGTAAGGAAAAGCCAATAAATTATAAGATCATAAGAATGACTTATTGTTAGAATACATTTCTAATTTTGTTAGGTCTCAAGACTTTATATTGTGTTTATTGTGAACATTAAAGCTATGTATTATAGTCATATTATAGCTACAATACTTTAATATTTATAATAACAATAGGTGCTTAGTTGTCTTGCATAATATGAGTTAAATACATTTAAAGCAAGAAAATTAATGTTAGCATATTGTATATTTACATTAATGGTTTAGAACTAGAACAAATTATCATATTATGGAGTTAATAATGATCATAAAATATACTTGTTTTTATGAATTATGATCAATTTTGTAATTTTATTCAGCGACTCAATTAATGTAATAAAGCGTATTGGTGTTTTACAATGATATTTTCTTGTTTTGTATGCGTAATGCGTATACTTGCCGTTACGTCTTTAGTGCTGAAAATTATTATTTTTTTTTTTCAAATAGATTATAGTGCAAATGTGAATACTGAATAAAGTTAAAACTAAAAATGTAATGCACTTTAAAAAACAATTCGGTAAAATTAACAAAAACAGAGGGAATGTATTTACAGTTTACACAATACTGGATTTTGTTTTTTTCTAAATTAAATTGTTTTTTTGTTGTTAACAAAAATACACTTTTATATGATCATTTTCTAAACATAACTTTTTAATGTAAAAATATTTTATCATTATTAAAAGTACTTAGAGATATTTGAAACATTCAACTTTTTTTTATTTATATCGATAATACTTATATATATACAATTCAAAACCAACCTACAAGATTTGAATACCTATATTAATTTCAAACATATAATCACATTTTTTTTTTATAAGCATTTAAAATTCAAATTTGGACGAAATTGAATTGTGTTTAAACACATTATTGCGATTTTATTTTAATTATTCATTTTTTTAAATTAAAACTATATAATTAAAGACATTTATAATTAATGTTGAAGAATACATTTGTGAAATTTATTTTTAAAGGTAGGTATACTAGGTTCCAATTTTTTTTGAATTTAATATTTTAGTAACTAATGAAAAAGAATGAAAATGCCTGTTTAAAATTATGTGTATTATTATTTTTCAAATAAAATGTCAAAATTTATTGATGTAAAAAATCTTAGCCTCTATATAAATATTAATGAGTACAGACGTACAGTATATTATAATATTTCTTGAATATTTCCAGACACAGATTAAAATAAATTGTTACCGACTAAAAACTTAAAGCAAAAAAAATTAAATAATAAAAAAATAATGTTACTCCCTCAACAGGGTCATCGCTGGGTGACTTTTTTTATCAAACAATTCGCTTGTTATTTTTATTATTTATCACAAATTCTTATAATGCTTTAAGGTACAGATTGAATATAGTTTCTAAAAATTAATATTTTATTATAACAGTACTAAATATGAAATGGAAAATTGTTATGAATTTTCATTTCAGATTTTTTTTTATATACCTTGAGTTTAATGTTTATACATCGTGTTATTTTTGATCTTGCAGATTATTATCATTAGTTAGTCATTGTCAGAGCTTCTTTTATTATAATGACTACACGAAGAATGTGTCGCATTGTACTTGTTTATCCATTAATATTGTTTCATAGGCTATTATATTGCTGTTGTTTTAATTTTGTTTTATTTAATATAGATACCTACTTCATTAAAAAAAAAAAAAACAAAACAAAACAAATGACTTGCATTTTATTCTAATAATTCTATAAACTATGTACTATATTATGTCTACAGTCAAATAATGGTACACGAAAACATCCTGACCACTTATATACGCCCTATAATAATTACTAATTAGTAAACACGAGAGTCGTAATATAATATAATAGCTTAATATTATTATATATGTATACATGATAAACAAAAAATAATATTATTTAAATTTGTCAACAGGATTGTATGCTATTATATTTAAAATATTTCCAGGTATGAAACTAAATTTTAATATCCCTGATGAACAATTACATGAATCGTTTTAGATTTCATTTGATTACTCCTAATTATTGTTACACCCGTTATATCCCCATGAGATGCATAAATGTTTTATGCGGTTGAGGTTTCATTTATAAATACTACACACAACTAGTCGATTTAACATTCTCATAAATACGGAATTATTACTGCAAATCGCTTAGAATGTAATTAAGTAGTTACTACCCTCAAGAATTCAAAAATTAAAAAAATTCAATTTTTAGCTATTCATCTTTCAAAATATTGAATTTAAAAAGAATAATGTATAATTTTTAATAATATATACATTTATTTTATTTTGGGGGATATAAAATATAATGTGAAAGGTTAATAAAAATGTCAATACTCAATTAAATATACAAATGATGATTAGGCGGTGTCTAATCATAATATTTTAATTTCATATTATTATATTACGTTTAAATATTTATGTAAAAAATAAAAACCGTAATTTATTTAATTACAATATTTCAATTTTGTGTTATCATATTTGAAATAAAAATACATACCTATTACCTATACAATACTAAAAAACAAATGTAATATTAATGGAATTTTTAAAATTATTAAACATAAAGTATAATTTAATTAAAAATGATCCAAGGAAACGCGGCATGCTACAATATATATGCAAATGTAAGTGCTACACAGGAATAATTATATTCATATGCATTTACATATGTTTACTGAATTTATCTTAAAGACAAAAAAGAAAAACTAGTGAATTATAATATTAAGTAACGTAACGTTTATCACCGGGTTTCGCCATAAATTACGTTTATATCAAGGTTTCAAAAAGTGCTACTTACAAATTAATATTCATCTAAAATAAAATAATATAGTGGTTTTTATTTTTTTGAACATAACAGTTTAACAGTAACTGTATCACTCACTGTACCTATCAAAAATATAAATTATATATTACAAAAATTCTTTCAATATAAATTATAGTGTATAGTATGCTTTACGGTTTTAAATGCTTAAATAATATGTATATTTCAGCGTGGAGTAATTTTTTTCTATAATCTTTATACATATATATATATTATATACGTATATTTTTATATAATATAGATATCGCAGTAAAATATGACCATTCATTTTTTTTTTATTTTACACACACTTAAAAGGATTACTAATGTCGAACATTTTTCCATATAGCGAGATTCGAGAACAAATAATTAAAATAGCACATTATTTAAATGTTTAACTTTATTTATATTTATATTCAAATTTTTACATTTTATCAACAATATAATTCAACTTCTTGCGTAAAAACATGGTAAACCATAATGATTAAAAAAAAAGATTTTTGAATAAAATAATATTATTCAAGTCTATTGTTAAACATTTAACTATGTTAGTATCTATTCTGTATATTAGTGATAACTGATAGCAACGGTGAAAACAGCAAAAACTGAGGAAAATAAATTTATCGTTATAGTTGTATATATGAAAAAAAAATTATATTACTTAACGTTTTAAAAAAAAAAAAATCCATAACTAAAAAACACATATTTTCTTAGTAATTAAGTTCAATTTATTTATAGATACAGTGGTTATAGTTCGTCAAACTCAATTAATTTTAAAACAGAGTTTTAGCAATTATGTTTTCTGAACAACAGCTTTTATTTTAAACCATAGCTCAGAAAATAATATGAAGAACGTATTTGCTGATGCAGGGTTAAAGCTTTATGTGCAGGTTAAAAGTTTTTTTGCAGAGGTGTAAAATATTCTCTAAATGCAGTTCACAATCGATGGCTCCATTTTTTTTTATATTACTTTTTTTGTTAAAACTTTTAAAACGCACAACACATTTATAGAAAACTTTTGAAATTCCACACCGTAATGACATTTTATATTAAGTGTATCTAAATATTTTCATCTTATAATTCACTTTAGACTATATCTATTATTTTTTTAATGCATTATCAATTATCATCTTATTAATTATACAACCTAAGAAAATTTTGGAGGGGAAAAGGATATTGTATCTACATAATATCTATAGCAGGACATGTAGGAGTATATATGTATGAAAGGAAGTGAAATAGAGAGATAATAATATAATGTTGAGTAGAACTGAAGAGAAGGTGGTAGACATTGGGAACGTATATTTGATATTAAACTATTATAATCATAGCGTACCTATCGATGGGAGCCAATAATGCTGTAGCAGCGTCCTGTACATGCCGTTGCGCTGATCTCCGGTCCCTGTGTACCATGCCCATCAGTTTCATCCAGCCACCGCCGTGGCTGCCCATGCCACCCGAGTGCCACATGATCGCAGCCAGCCCTAAAGCCAAACACCATACGATCCTGAAAACAAATAATGGCAATATGATTAACGAGAAAATTGAAAAATTAAATATTCTTTGGTCACCACTTGTTTACTATTTACTATTATAATAGTACCATAACGGGTTTTACGTTATATCAATAGTTTGGCAAAGGACAAATCAATGTTTACAACTATATTACAAGTCTGAATCACTTTATAAAAAGAAAATATTGAAACATTAAATAAGAATCAATAGATTTCATAAAATTATTGACAAAATAATGTGGCTAATTGTTTGATAGGTACTCTTTTATTGTATCAAAAAAGTTAATAATTTTACTTATTTACGAAAATTTCCATATTGAATATGAATATAATATTATATTATATGTATAATAACACTGTGAGTTACACTTTACTATGATTATAAAAAAAGTCTGTAGATACAATTTTTTAATTTGTAATTATTTTATTATTATTTATATTCTGGGTGAGTGAAAAATTTGATAATGTATGGTGATTCATATTTCAACTTTACTATAGACAAAGAAGACAATTTTTTTTCTAAGTTAAAATTATAAATATTGAAAACTTTAATTTGTTTATAACTTTAAGATAGGTACTGTAAAATATAAAACCAATATTAAATGATTATCATTGCCAATATAATATGAGTTTTTATGAGTAAGAAGTGTGTTTTTATGAACTCAACTAATAACATAAAAATACAATATAACAAATATAAGAAAAAATATATATATATATATATAATAAATGTAATCATAATGTATAAATACAATTTTTTTAGTTTTATAGTCATTTTAACAAGCTAAATAACGGAATATATACATCTACTGAAATATTATATTCAAATTTTGGTAAAATACGAATATATAAAAATAACTAAAAATTAACTCTATAAACCAGAATAATATGCCTACGTACTAAAAACAGAACTGGAATTATTTTACTTGTAGGAATGTTTTAACCATTGCACATAATATTTAATATCACGTTTTAAAAAGAATAATATTTTACATTCATAATATAATTATTATACCATTCCTTAAATATACGTTACAACATATCATTTTGTGCAAGCCGTTTGGGTATTTTTCATATAAAAGTTTTTAAATATGATAAAATGTGAACACGGTATACTACTATCTTTCTATTTTCATTAAAAATTTTATAGTTATTCTAGAATTAAATTATCAGACATCTGTGTACCCAAACCCAATTCAACTGTCAAAAACAATATTTTGGTTTCACTTCATTTTTTTTTTTTTTTTTTGTATTTATATTGTATATTTCTATAGTAAATATATTATTATAATGCATTTTGTTTTGTGCATTATTAATAAGATAAGTTACAAAAAATATAAATCATAAAATATGCTGGTCATTGTAAAATAATAAAATTATATGTAAACTTTTTTTGTTTACTATTACTGAATATTAATGCCATTTTTATGTTAATAAATAAATTTAACAATATATTAATAGTAAAAATACTTGTTTGCATATACAATTATTTTTTTGAGTTTTTTATAAATATTTTTAACTAAATGAATTAAATATTATTATAGATTATAAACATTTAGAATTATTAAAGCTGTAACATATTTTAATATTTTATAATATTATAGATAATTTTAAATACTTATTTTATTTAAGATAATGTATTTATTATTTATTCTATTTGGAAGAAATTGAAAATAATTTTTGGATGTTTCAAATACGATTTATATATTTTATTGGTATGTATGCACATAAAAAATATAAAATTAAAATATAAATCACTGGATTTATGGATGATTGTAAATTGTACAGTGAGGAGTTAGTAAAAATAGTACAGAAAATTGCTCCCAGCATTTTTTGTTTTGTAAAATGTTCATAGTAATTTGCGCCCATAGTATCTAAATGACCTTAAATGCATTGATATCTGTTTTAAACACTATTGTACGTTTATTGATGTAAAAACCGAACTTTATCGCTTTAATTATTGTGATATTAGCGACATTAATGACTTTACGTATATATTTTATGACTATTAATATTTTAGTACGTTTTCTTCGCGTTATGTGACAAAACGACATATGAATTTCATTTAGTCAGAAATAAAATGAAATTAAAATATATGAAAATAATAAATTTTCAAAATTAAAACGTAAATTGTCTTAAGGTGAAATAAAGTGGTGATATAGATATAGTGTAAAAATGTGTAAATTATTTTTAAAAATGATGACAGAAAACAATAATAATAATAATACAAAACTAAATTATCATATCATAGTTAAATCTTCAAATGCTAAAAGATTATCATAAAAATAATATTTACATTGAGCACAATTTAGGTACTATATAGAAATGTATAAACTGAAAAATATCGGGCTCAATTTAAAAATTTTCCCTTCGTTTGACGTAATTTACATTTGGTTGGATAAATTATAAATTATAATATTATTTTTACGTCTATACATTATATTATAGATAATTTGATTAAATTGGCTATGAATTTTTAGAACCCCTTATATTATATAATCCTATCACGCGTGTAGGTATATTATAATATATATTGAAGAATATATTATATCAGTTTTATAGTGTTCGATGAAGTTTCTATATTATTTAAGCAAAATATTTCAAACTCTGATCGGCTGTTGAATTTTCGATTATCCATTAAACCATGAATATATTACGATATTTTGTTCACAACAATGATTATCACAGTTAAACAATATACCATTAGTAGTAGATGTAAGTAACATTATACTTACTTAATTTTTAAAAACACTTGCACATTTTAAATTTTTCACGCAACACCCATCACATTCAATTAGCGCACGTCGTTAATACTTTATCGTACTAAAAATAATATAATATGTGCATTGTACACTCTACGCAGTTCTCGGATCAGTATGACGTGTTGTTATCTTAACTGTACAGTGTACAGTCCATAATAATTTCTACTGAATATCGTAAACGATGTTTTGAAATAATGTTACAGGAAGTTGAAAAATATTGCGACATCATATATAAATGAAAAATAATATAATATCTTCTTACACCCCCCTCTCCAACTTGTGCTGTCATACGATCGTCGAGCTTAGTAATCGCGCTGCAGAAAATTGTGTTTGTTGACAACAATACTGTACAGTTACGGTATTTTTCTACTTCGTTTTACTTTTTTCGTCTTATATCGTCCAACAGACGGAAAAACGATGACTTTATGTCGAGGGCGTGTTTAACAACGATCATATTTTATTTTCAGCGGAAGCCCGTGCAGGTATAATATGCACTTGAGCGTCAGCGAAGACACCGCTTTTTAGATGTCGCGCATGGAAACTAAAATAAATATAAACCTACTTTGGCCCTATAATATATTGTACTACTTTTATCTATCATAAATATGTATAGGGTGATTCACTGAACATGCTCATCTCATTTCTTGCTTTTATAATGTTTTATTCGAATTCTAATTTTTAAAATTTTTAAATTTACTTAAAAATCTATTTATTTTTTTAATTTTTGAGATTTATTTGTACTTCTCAAAGAGATCCCTCCCCATTTTTAATCATATATGCATCATTTTATAGTTATTTTATAAATGTCGATGCACCTAGTTCAAAATTTGAACTAGTAGTTTTTTAGTTATTAAAATGTTTATACATTAAGAATAAAGTTTTTAAAAAATATTTCTACAAACATTTAAAATAAATGTCATGGTTTACATACTTGGGAAATTTTTATAAATTATAAATATTGATAGATTATTATTTATTATAAATTACTATAGCCTCCAAATATTATAATAATAATATATTATAGTAATATATTACTCTATATCTACTATATCTATAAATCCCGTTATCATGAATATATTTTCTTTTAACACAAAATTAAATAACTCAAAAACTCATTTGCATTTTTATTTACAGTTTATACACATCACAATGTTAAATAATTATCTATTAAATAATTGCCGTATAAAATAGTAGGTGTAATTTGAAAAATATAAGATAAGCGATATAAATATAATCAGAAATAACTACAGGATTGGAGACGATAAATGGCGAAGAAATAAATTTTGTGGAATCGCCTTTAATATTTTATATAAGAAACACTACCAATATTTATAATAGTTTATTTGACAATGGCTTAAATGTTCAATTACAAAGAAAGTATATTTAAATATGTGTTTTTTCTGTATTTCTGTACAATTTTCATATTATAATTTACACACACACCACTGTTACTCGATGCAAACACTGCAGAAAATATATCAGCTACATCATATTTTGTTGTTGAAATTGTAGTATTTCCCAGTAAAGTGTAAATTTGTATCATCCTAATTGATAGGAATGTTTATATTTTCAATATTAATTTTCATCCACTTAGTTTTTATTTTATGTTTTAAAATAGGTTGTGATCTAGTTAAATATAAAACACTATATAATCAAAAATTTTCTCTAGTTGTGATAACAAAAAAGACGACCAAAACGTATTGAAATAAATATTAAGAGACGCTATATTGGCTTGAATGGTTATTATGATTTAAAAAAAAAAAAAACAAACTGTTATCATCAATAACGCGGTGGTAGTACCGTGTATGTGCTTATAGTTAGTATCCTAAACACACGTTTACACACGTCAACGCTATCATAATATATTATATATTCTGTGCACGAAAGTTTTTTAAGATTCTATAATATGACCGAAAGAGCTATAGAGTGGCTTACAAAATAAGTTGTGTGATATTATTTTCTTCGTTGATTGTTCGATAAACTTTGGAAAACACGTATATGTTATAACAAAAATAAGATAAAAAAAAATAGATAAACGACGTAATCTTAAATTGAATACTACTTATAAACTTAGATTAAACAGATTACTTTTTTAAGATTTCCTGCATTAGTTAGTTTTTGGTATAAAATCTCGAAAGACAGTCTATAAATGGTAGCAAATAAAAATATATATTCGAGTCCGTTTTCAACAGAATCGCGAAGAGACGATTTATCTCCGCTATTATTCAGATAAAAAGACCAGCGGCGGCGGCACGCCCGAGTGCCCAAAAACTGAGCTTTTTTTCGCTTGAAAAAAAAATAATACTTCGTCACGTCCTCTGCGATTAAGTTGACGTTGTGGTATATTATATTTGAAACAAACACACGCACACACACACAAACAGTAATCTGTCTGCGCGAGTGCTCGCGTGCATAATTCGCCATAAATTTGCGGGTCGAGATTAGGGCACAGCGCTTGATCCGCGGGACGGAATGGGCCATTTGTGTCTGTCCACCACCCGTAAATCATCCCCCGATCGAGCTCCGGTTGGTACGTAGCTCTTCCGGGCCTACAACTCACAACGTATTTTATTATAACAACAACAATATTATGATATGCGGCATTTTCCACCGGGTGAATACGTATATTATATTTTTTTATTCGTCCACATAAATGCTTGCCACCGACAGACGTGAAATTTTTTTTTACTTTTATTATTATTATTATTATTATTAATAAGATAGCATGACGTTCAGTTGTTGCTAAAATGTACTTGGTTGTTGTATCGTGCAGTCGCGAGTATGCCGGCGCGTTGAGTATGCAATTTAAACTCACTACACCCATACACGGTAAACGGAATGCGAAGAAGGGTGGTCTATAAATTCGTTTGCACGACGCTGTGCTACTCGTCCGCACCTCAATTACCATTTTGATTACAGGGTCAATATTAAATAAGCCGGCTGATTATATACTACACTAGATAAGGTCTCCACCCCATCCCGGTACGTTTTTGCTCGCAATAATTTTTGCTGCTCGTTTTATACTTAAATTTACAGCCGGATTGTAACGATATGAAAGTGTTTGTATTCTCTAACCGTGATAAGACTTAGTCCTGTATGTTGATGATAATGAGTAGTTAAATGTACTCCTTTATTACCTTTTACAATAGTGAGATGAATTCCGTTCAAACGTGGTATTGTGTATTTTATGGTTGTATGCTAATATGCATATACCTAATCGTTTTTCAACGAGATTTATTCACCGTATACTTTTGTTTATAAATTAGAATTCTTATACAAGATATGAAATATTATATATTATAGCATTTCCCTCGGGATAACTTGAAAAAAAGACGTTTTTGAATGAGAAAAATATCATTTTTTGTATATTTCAATTTAAAATATAAATAATGAAAATACAAATCGCGATGGTAAATAATAAATATTATACATGTCTATACAAACCAAAAACTGTTTAAATAAGTTTTTGGGTCCTGTGGATAGAGAACAGTTTAGATAGATTTCAAAAGTTCAAAGTAATAAAAAACGTTTTATAACTTATAATAATTTTGTGCACGGTACGAAGGGGTTCGAGTTATTGGAATTCCAATCGAATGTATTGTATTGCATATTATTTCCTCGAACATCTATTTTATAAAAAATAAAGCAATATATTATATTATAATGTGAATAGGCGTACAGTTATATAGACTCCAACTTTCGAGATAAGAAAAGAATAATCAAAACTTGTTTAGCACGTATCGTAAACAACATTATGTGTAAAATAAAAAAAAAACGGTTACTGGATATTTTGTGTAATATTAAATAATATAATACCACGTAGTATATTATATGGTATAGTAGAATTTCAACTATAAAATCAGAAATTCCTTACTTTTGAATTTCTCAATGTTGATCTACGCATAATAACGTATAACACGCCTTAGTAATATTATCGTTCAATTTTTATTATAATAAAATAACTAAATACACCAAATAACAAGAAATATTATTTACATTAGGCACGAGAGAAGGTTGACGTTGACAACATCGACAACGGAGTGTTATTGACCAAAGAGCGAATTAAAGACGTATAAAATCATTTATTAAAAATTATAAGTAATACGTACACAATAAAATATCATAGTAATAATATAATCGTTGAATATAATTAAATGTATATTAGTATCGGTCGGTATACATACGTACACGGGTAGCGTACGTACAATGATTCACAAACATAATTGTTTACGGTCGGATAAATCGAAATAATTTCAATCGCAATTTAATTCACGATTTGACGACGTGATATATTATTACGATAGGTAGGTATGGACAAACAACAACAGAGGGTCAAATTAAATGTTTTTTTTATATACATATATATATAGTATTATACGCATTACAATATTATATCTTTTGTATTAGTGCAGATACAATAAGTACTAAACACAAACAATAATTGATTTCACTAACCATCGAGTATTTCCACTCGTCATTTTATTATTTTATCTAACACGTAGTAAAAAAAAAACATAACATTGTTTTATGCGTATCATATATACAGGACGTTTCATATAAAAAAAATGTCTTTACCACTAATAATATACTGTATATTACTTGTATAGTCACTAGAACTCATATATTATGCTCTTATATTTCAAAAACAAAAATCGAGTTCAAGTATCACTTTGTGATATGAAATACAAACCAGATATGTGATATTTTCACATATCCGTGGAAATGAGTTAGGTTATTAGTTAGGAGTCTATCAAAATATAATTATTAGTAGGCGTTTTAAATTATTGCTAATTATATACTTCAATTTTGTTTTGTGTAAAAAAGTAAACAACTAATCATTATCGTATAATAAAAATCCATCCGATTTCCATTCCAAGCCTGGATTTTTAAATGGTTAATTTGAAGGTATAATGTTTCTGAAAATTATAAATTAATATTTTCTAACAACTTTTATTGAGTCTCAATTCTGCTGATTTCTCATATATTTGTTGCAAACATTTTTATTTTTTTAACTAAAAAAATATTTATACAATACCCTAAAAGTATTGTTAGTTTAAAAAAAAAATGAAATTTCATTTTAAATAACGTATATTTTCCGCATTAAAAACCTATCAATTTTTAATTTAATTTTGAGTATATAAATAGCAAAAAACAAACAAAATGTTATAAACCTAAAATAAAAATTAACGTCATTATTTTTCATAATGGTATTATGAAATTTATGATATTTGGACAGATCTTAAGATATAACGTTCAAGTGTCAACTTTAGCTGCTATCTCAAAACTTCGTTTTATTTGTCTACTATTTATTAGTAATCACGACTATAGTATGCACGTCTGAACCTATTTTCAGACATTATCACGGTTCAGTAATTTAACGCACCCATACTAAATTGAGTAAATTCGAACGTTTTACAAAGGATCGCAGGCTAGACGGGCGCACGGGTATTGGCGGTTTACACACTGCAAATTTAAGGCCGTGTACACTTCGCACAACACTATAATTTCGACTATTTCAGATCACAGCTGAAATAGTATTATAATTTATTGTTATGAGTAATTCAATTACTCGGAGAAACAATTGAAGCAAATCTGGTAACGACCGTCTGCGAACACTAAACACATTATTTGGCTATTCAACGTTAAATACTATATGCTAATTTCCCGTGTTTTAGTATAATATTAAAACCATAGGGTCGTAAACGTGAAAATAAACAGTATTATTATAATATCATATTATACTCCATAGTAGTGCTTAACGATATTGTAATAATTACAGCAATATTGAATACTATAGTATATTCATAAAATATGAGTATAATATAATATGACTATTATATTTTATTGCAGCGGTTCTCAACCTTTCTAGTAGTGCGGACCACGAATTTTGTAAAAAAAATCTTTGAGGCCCACTATAAAAGCACACCTATGTACGTATTATAATTATAAAATATATAATATTAGGTATATGAGATAAAACTACATTCAAACCTCAAACATTCGATACCGTACACTTATTTTAAACTGTAGTTAATATTGATCAAATATTATTATAACCAGAAATATTATAAGTATGAAACAAACATATATATAATAATATTATATTGTTCACGGCCCAGTACCGTGCTGCTCGCGACCCATGGGTTGGGAACCGGAACCGCTGTTTTGTTGAATTAAATTCTTATTCATATTATTACATTATTTTAACTGGCAAATCAAGTGAAGGGACGTGGTGATAATATTATATTGTGATTTTTATAATTATACCAATCATACAGCAGTCGAGACTGATCACAGTTTTTATCTCTCGCGAAGATTATTTACAGTGGAATATTTATTTTTGAATTGTTGTGGATGAAATAATTTATGTTTATTTATACTCTATTCAAACAACCACTACTACACTAATGTAATAAGTTATGTATAGTTGTCTGTTGTTTTTTCTGTGAAGATCACTAATAACTTCGCAAATCGAAATATTCAATCTGTCACAAAAAAAAAAAAAAAAACGATATTATACGATTGTAGTATTACGGAACTTGCGTGATTTCCATAATAATCGTAACAAAGACGACGATGACGACGCAATGTCCGCTCCGGCGTGAGCTTACCTTACGCGAAAATGCGACCCGGCCGCAAAACCCAAACGATCTCGCGTCGGTGTCGGACAAGCGTTACCGTGGTCGGACCGCTGCCACTGCAGGTACCTCCTGTGGCGCAGGTGATGCCGATGTCGATGGCTGCACCGCTGACCGCGTCACCGGTACCGCGGCTGTTGTCCGCACGCGCACTACTAGCGACACGACCAGTACCGGTACGGCAGACCGTACCGCCGCCGGTACGACCAAAACCACCGTCAGCGTCCGTTACCGGTACGCGGCCGTTCAGCGGGCGGCGGTGGTCCATCGCGAGTCGCGGTTGCTGCGGCTATGCAACGCGACCGCCGCCGTCGGGAAGCCGTTAACCGGGAACGTTTTCGTCGCTTCGTCCCTGATTGGAGATCGGTTAGGGGGGGTTGGTTGGTTAGGGGTGCGATCCCGAGGAGTCGTCACCAGTGCGGTTATCACGCGCCAGGTATACTATATTATGATGCGTGTACGTGACGACCCCCCAGATAAATATTGTCGTCACTGTCGCTGCTGTGACGGTGGTGTCCGGTTAGTCGAAGGTTTGTTGTCAGTGAGGGAGAGGGTGAAATCGAAGCGGCCGCGGTGGTGGTACACGCCACGGCCGCCGGTGTGACGGAGAACGTCGGTGTGTATAGTTGTGGTGACCGGGGAATGAGCAGTACTCGGGACGGTGCGCGATAACGGCGGTGGTCGCAAGGTATAGCGCGATAATATGACCGGCGATGACGGAGGGTACCGACCGGACGCGTAGTTCGGCGACGGCGCGAGGTGTCTCTGCGACGGGGCCCGTCGATTGCGTTCCGCGTACGAAAACCGACTGAATTTGATCGCGTTGCCATCCGGCGGTCCGGCGCGTTGAGAATTCGAGATGTACGTCCGCCGCCTCCTGCGCCGTCGCCGCCACCGATGACTCCGCCGCCTCGTCACCGTCATCCTGCTTCTTCTCCTCCTGCGCGTCCAACGCATCCCGCGCCACTCGATCCTCTGACTAGCGCACCGTCGTCCGCCCCGCGATAACGCCTATGCACGTATATATGGGTTAGGTATAATATTATAAACGTAGGTAGTACCCACATCACCCATTTATATACGACCCATCGTCGCAGTCGCAGTCGTCGACGCCGCAGTGGCACACCTGTAGAACGGGATCGGCGCGCAACTTTTCACTCTCGTTCGTACTCTCACTGTCTTGTATTATTTATATTGTATCATTCGCCACTCCGCCAACGTTTGCAGTGGCTTATGTCATACCGGACGTGGAAACTTTTTTACTTTCCGGCACAAAGGCCTCGAGGACTGCGGCAGCAGACGCCTGGACGCCAAAATCTCTGTTCGTAAAAAAATAATAAAAAGTTGTTTGGGTGCACTCGACGGTCTTGGCACGCGTCCGAATTTACGATTTCGACGAGTGTTTCCCGCGAACGTGATATAGGTATAATATAAGCATTAAAAGCATATTATTATTCGCATGGGTGCAACCATAACCAATTTTTTTTAGAGACTGTAGACCTCACATTTTCACATTATTAATCTATGTCGAAATTATCCATATATCCCTCTATAAGTTGGCATATTTGCACACTGCTTGTAATAAATATAAATTGACATCAATGTTTACCGGTATGATCATACAAAAAGTAAACACAGCGTATTCAAATACTCTGATTTATGTAATTTTTGAATATAGGTTCTTAAAGACCATATTTTCATTGATTCAAAATCAGCTTAATAATTTTCAGTGAAAAGTACAGTAAACTCTTTGATACAAAAAATCTAAACATTTTTCAAATTTAGGGAACAGTCTTGCGTAATGGTTATCCAATTGTATGCCTCATTGAAAAAAATATTTTCTGTGACGTCATATTATACAACGTACATTTTGAGGGATGCCTCCAAGTTGCAACTATAATCAATTATTGATGTTTTCTAGATCGAGAAACGATGTATCTAACACTAAAATTCTGAAAAATCACAATATACAATAATATTAATAACAGCATCTATTAGATACACAGATTTCGCAACAAGAATATTATACTGCTTTCTGTAAGCTATATATTTGTATATTATTTATGATATCTCGCTTACGTCGAGATATCGACATAATATATACGCAATATAACCAAAGATGGTAGGTATGAAGCATTTTAGATTTCGAACGGCAGATGTTGCTTTTACGACCACGCAGTGGATTTTTTTTCTTTAAATAATACTTTTTGACGCAATAAAAGTGTGTTTCACGTTCATTCGATTGGAAATCGAACGTTGCAGACGGTTTACGATTTAGTGTCAAAATAGTTAGTATTTTATATTCCATGCAGTTCAGTTTTGAAAACGCAGTCAAAAAGTAAAAGCCTGAAAAGGTCAAAATTCACCACACACTGACTTTAACAACCCCGGTTTTGTAATAGATGCATTCTCCCCAACTACATTATGTTTATAGTATATTATTTAATGTTATTACGATATTTCCATATAAGTTAGGTATATATTATTATAAGAGTACATGTTTTATTTCGTAGAAGTTGTGTTATTTTTCCGGTTCAAAGAAATATCGCTACTGCCCCGTATATTTCACTCGAACTAATGTTGAATCTATACTTTTTATTTTATTTTTAGGAGGGAAAGAGGTTTATAAATGTCAAGACCATATTCGTAAAAAAGTCTTCTCCGTCTATCTTTAAATTATAGGCCCATTTATTGCACTTCTTAACATATCTTTTCACGAAATTCTACAATTATATACGAAGCCTTCTTTTCACTATTTTTCCTGTTAGGTTGGCTTTTAATTACCGTGTCCAATGTTTTAAACATTCATTTACTGATTTTCTCTTAGTAATTTCCCCTGTACAACACCATCTTTGAAATTAATTTTAAAGTTATCATTGTATCGCCTTCTGCATTTATCGCTTTATGTCCAATATAATAGAAAATTATTACAACTATACCATTAGCAAACTAGTTAATTTTTACCTTTGAATTGTTACATACATGATTTACAGTAAATATTTATATTTTTATCCTAAGGAAGGCTCACTTGTAATTCATACAACCTTAAATTAGGTTTGAAGCCATATTTATTTAAACATTTAAACTTTTAGACATGGTTATGTACTATAAAAGAGTTTCGACTCTTAATTTATATTTATTATTGCACTTTTTATAAGATCTCTGTTTTTTTTATTCAATATCTCAAGCTATAATTTAATTTTATACCTATTTTTGGTCCTAAGTATTTAATGTATTCCATTTATTGTTACATATTACTTGACTTTCTCTCCTTGGTGGATATCCGTATCACCTCGGCCCAGTTTTATGTATTTAATATTTTTATCGTTAATTAATAGAATCTAGAATACCAACTTTTTAATTTAGAATAACTTAAAATAACATCGGAAAGTATAATACTTCGTAAATAAATTATACCATACACTATTCACTACTATTGAATTAATATATAAT